>JAJJWW010010344.1:0-77953 GCA_023531295.1 Papaver armeniacum
GGGGATGTAGAGATCCACTAAAGACCCTACACCTCAACAAGGTGTAAGAACTTACTCGAAGACACCGCATAAACATGGGGATGCAAAATGAGCGAGAAGAAGGAGTAGACTGAGCGTAGGGACTTGCTCCAAGACCCTACACCTTGTGGCAAATCGTGGAGATGCGGCTGGGACGTGGGAAGAAGGAGTGATGAGGGTGTAGGGACTGCCCAAGACCCTACACCTCATGACAAATCGTGAGACTCAATATGTGCGAAAAGGGGAAGTGATGAGAGTGTAGGGCTTGCCCAAGACCCTACACCCAGGCAATTGCCAAAGATGCGATGCAGCGTGGAGGGAAGAAGTGATGAGAGTGTAGGGACTTGCCTCCAGGACCCTACACCTCATGGTAAATCGTGGAGATGCAATGGGCGAGAAGAGAAAATGATGAGAGTGTAGGTTTGCCCTAAGACCCTACACCTTGTAACAAAACACAGAAGAGGCAATGAGCACGGAGGAAGGAGCGATGGAGTGTAGGGACTTACTCCAAGACCCTACGCCTTATGCGACAAACCTTAGAGATGTAATGAAGAAATGATGAGAGTGTAGGGACTTTCCTAGGACCCTACACCTTGCAACAAAGTATGGGTAAATATTGGAAAGGGAAAAGGGGCGCCGCTAGTTGAATGGAAGAGTGCCAATAGTAAGTGGGTCCCAACAGAGGGTAGTCCCTATCCAAGGGCAGAGGTGCTCCATAGTGGAAGGGATATCAAGGACACGTGTACGGACTCGAGATGTCAAAGTGAGGAAGAAGTCAAGATGGTGCAATGGGTACCTGATCAAATGAACCAAGAGGGATTTAGGAAGGTTTCTAAATACTCATCTCCAAGAAGGAGAGATTAAGCCTTTCTCGTAAAATTAGTATTGTACTACTTCGACGGATGGAGTTATTCTTTCCTCTTTGGTGTAATTCAAAGGTTTACCTTTGAATTTATACCATATTTACAATCAAGACTTTAGTTGATTATGGAGCAATAGCTTTAGATTTACTAATTTTAGTGTAAATAGTCCACATTCCTCTGTAGATGGAAATGCTGAGAACAGTAGGCATTAGTTTGGAGTAGGATGGGAAAGCATGGCGCATGAGGAGTGTTTTACTAGGTTGCCGGATCTGGTTGCAGGCGTATGAAAATATTGCACAAAACAATACTGTTTGACACATATGCCTACGGGAGATGGCATTGTGCTCATAGAGGTAACATAACCTAACTGATGGATTCCATCAAATGGGATATGCTTTCATCCGAGACTGTCCACCGTCTTCAACGACACCATGTTTTCTCCGTGGAGGTAATAACATTAGCAATATCACTGTGATGAAGTCAACTACACTCAGTCACTTCGAACCATATGTAACTTCAATAATCTGGTGGAGAATAACAAATGATTAGGCACTCATTTGGAATGAATTTTTTACTTGTGTTTTTCTTGTGCTTTCTCGGCACTCATGGAATGAATCTTGCTGTTTCGGAGAAAAAAAAAAACAAATAATTAGGCAGATTTTTCGTTATCTCAGAGAGCTTATGTTTCTGTTTTGCTACGACTTTTTCTAACAACTCTCGAATTTTTAATCTAAGTAGCACAAACATTTAATTCTCTGAGTCCGATTTTCTGCACGCGCCAATAGCCAAAGTCAGGCCGGGGCTCAGATTTATATCTTGGCCCATGTTAGGAGTAAGCCATCTAGGGTTTGTAATACCGAGTCCTATATAAACCTAGTGAAAGGAGTGCCGCTTTCACACTACTACATTAAGTTTTCAGTCGCCTCCTCACTGATCTATCCAGCCTTTTTTCAATTAAAATTGTCTTCCTAACTCTCTGGCTTGAAAATGATAATCGAAATTATGGTTGTGAATGGGTTATTGAGGAATCCTCACATACACAAAACAACAACAATCATATGTTTGTATAATTCAATGTCATAATGACTTATCCTCTCATATCTATCACCAATTCTTGAGTGCCTTTTTTTTAATATGGAAACCATCATGGTCTAAGATGGGGAATCTGAAAGAGATGAACAGAAATTACTGAGTACAAAGCGTGAAGGTAAACTTGAAGGGAATAAGGGAAGTAGAACTTTGGAATTGTCAGCTTTATAATTCAAGTCGTGATCTATCTAGTTAATGGAATCAAGGAAGGACTTGGTAGTATTGAACGGTTCTTGTAATTGTACATCTGTTTTCAATGAAATCTATAATGAAATTCACATTCTATTTTGATTTTTCCGTTGTCTTTCATGTTTTATTACTAATTGAAGTACAGATAAGAGTCATCAGTAAAGCATTGTTCATTAATTTGGAATATCAATTCACTTTGATATATTGCTTTGGGTGGGTGTGTTGAACATATTCTATGGTAGCCTTTTGCTCTATTAGATACTCGGACTCTGAGTTGGAATTCTATATGCATCTATTAGTCCAAATCTTTTGCTTGTTATAACTCCTGTTAATATTGAGATAGTTTGTGTTGTTTAATTCATATGTATTAGGCTGTCGTTATGGCGCACATCAAATAGAAAATGGTAGTAGTTTCCAATTATGACATATATAAGCAGCCCTCAACAGGTGATGGTAACTAAAGATTAATACAAAATGGCTCATCAATCACACCGGAGTAGTTCCAATTTGTCCTCTATATATGTAGCCAACATGACATCTACACGAATTGGCTCATGAATCACACAGGAGTAACTAAAGATCCATATCTGCCGTATAAGCAGTAATACAGTGCCAAAATAAAGGAGTTGGAGAAGAAAATGCGTAATTTTCTTTGGGAGTACAAGCCAGGACCCAAGTGTTCTCATATTCCCAATGTGTAGATGGTGTGTGCTAACAAAGATTAGGGAAGTCTGCGTATTCTTAACATAAATCTCATTTAACTTAGCCTTACCATCTAGAGAGAGATGTGCCGGAGATTTGGTCATTGGAAGAGTCATTTGTGGTATACGGTCGGTCTTTGAAGAAAAGTATACATACAAATTCTCAAATTAAGTTACCAGAACATGCATGTTACCACATATGGTAATTGAAAGTTTGAACTCAAAAGAAGCTTAACAAATCTGGAAGCTACTGATTTTGCTAACTCGGTCCTTATTGTAATTGGATAATTTCTTCCTACACTGATTACTTACCTAACAGTAAGGTGGTCTTTAGATGCATCAGAGAAATTCCATGTTAGATCTCTCTGCACCAAGCTGAATGGGAATTTAGGTATATCTCACTGTCCCTTCCCTAGAGCAATTTGGCTTGATCTTTCGCTGGATGGTATTCACATCTCTCCCTAGGTAGCTCTCGAATATGCAATAGATCATGAATTTCACAATTTCTTGATCAACATATACTAAATGAACAACACTAACTAACTCATAGCGCAATTACCATTTGATCAATTTGGAAATATGGATATTAAGTCGTTTTACCACAATTTCCACCCAACCATCTTTACTCTTGTACTTAGTAAGCCACCTTGACCAACCCGCACATCTATGCCCACAAAAGGATATGGGCGTCCACCGAATACAACATCCACATAGATGCGCCTAACTCAATGGAATTCACAGTACTCATCTCTAGAACCTCGTATTTGAAAATTCAGAACTCTAATATTTAGTACGTTCTTGTTTAAGTTTAACAACATGTTCTTCATTTTACGCGACATCCAAGCCAAACAGTAAGTAGTAGCTACTAGCTAGTGTTGGAAAAATGGGCTCAGGTTTTGAAATTGGCCCATGTTAGGAGTTAGGGTTTAGTAATAGCAAGTCATATATAAACCTCTTTAATTGAGAGAGGCCGCCTCATTCACCATTGTAGGAGCAGAATCTCGCTACAGTTATGTCTCAGCGAAGTTTTAACTAAAAGATGTTTGCAAAGGCCATCACAGTGTTACGAACCGATGTAACAGTGACGCCAGCCTAATCATAACTGTCTGTGAAGATTTTGCGAGGTTAGGGTTAACTTGCGAAGAAAGCCTTTATAAGTTTACAGAATGACGCAAACCAGATCCGAAAATAAAGGTTGGCTTAGCTGTCATCCACTATGTAATATCCTATATAAAGGACCAAACAAATTTGAGAAAGAGAGATTTTTTTGAGAGAGGTTGGAGAGAACAAATAGGAGAGAGAAAGTCTAGATCTATTATGATTTCTTTGTACTCTTATTATTCTTGTAAGATTCTCCAAAAAAATAAATAAAACTTTGATAATTGATCATGAAATTGGATTAGATCATTGTGTAATCTTGAAGGGGTGTAGTTGTAAGAAATCGTGCAACTACATATTGGCGCTAGAAACAGGGAGCGTTGATTTTAAGAGATTTGAAGAAGGTTTGGAAAAATTAGTGAAGAATTTGTGAAAATTATAAGAGATCATTAAAATTGAAAAGATGGTAAGGAGAAGCACAAGAATTGCACTGGTTATTGGTTTAAGAAATGAAACCAAACTTTGTGCCTTGCAGCAAACAAATGTCTTCTCAGACATATCAAACAGTTATAACCGCTTAGCAAATCACCCAAGACTTCATTTTCAAAACAATCACCAAGACCAAAAGTATCTTCTTGTAACACCTTGAAAGGAAGAAAGAAAATGCAAGAACTCATTTTAAGCACCAACCACTTTCACAAGTTCATTGACAAACACCTTACAAGCCACCAAAACAACAAAAGAATACCTTAACTAGAAAACCATCCGCACCTTCACTTAAAACATTGTGAAAGCAAAATCGAACACTTACAACTTCAACAAAGTTCACATTGTATCTAAATGAATCAAGTAATAAGGTTATGAGATTTCTAGGCTCTCAATTTATGCTTATGGCACAATACATAACCAAAAAGATCTAGGGAAATAATTGTTTGTTCCTTTTTTAGGTGGTCCCAAATTAGTTTGGTCCACCAACAAAAGGGGAGTTATGTTTGGTCTTATAGCCAGTCATTTATTTTGTTCAAGGAAAAGAGCCTATTGATGAGGAGGTTTAACATGAGATAAACCGGTAGATGCACTTTCCATGTTTAACTTTACATAATTTGTAGATGGAGGATTCCGTATGATATGTGTGGGGATCCTCCATTGTAGGAGAAAGCTTTAATTGCCTAGACTTAGAAGTTTAGAGCTGAAAAAAATATTATTGTACTTGTTGTAATTTCATATTTGTCAATTTCAGTTTGCAGGTGTTTTGAAAGAAAGTAAAACATGGAGTCATGGACAGAAGTTTTGGTTTCTTAAGTCTGTAGTTAATGAACTCCCTACTACAGAGAAGAGAAGAGGCACCCCAGTACGAAACGAAGAACAACTTGTCAGAACTAAAGGATTACTATTATTGTGACTTTGTCACAAAACAAAGAAGGCAATAAAGAATCATTGAACGGAGTTCAAAAAATATTGGAACTGGATCTTAAAGTTGCTGAAGTTTGCTGTTTATGTGAAGATCACCTAGGAGGCAAAAGTTCTTAGATTGGTTACCAGACTGCCAGTAGCCTTCAAAATCTTTAGCTTACCTCCAAAGAAGTTTGATGCGTGTTCACGTTAAAAATTCTATTCAATCAATGTAACTGATTAGCCAAGGAAACAAGACAAATTTGCCTGACATGTACATATTCTTACCTGACAGACAAGATGGAGGGTCGACTAGATAATTTGATGAAATTTTATTATTGAACTAAAATGTTCAATTCTCTTTGTGAATTGTGCTTTTTATATGCCCCTGGGAGAGACTCAAGATCACGCTGTAGATGATTTCAAATATAGACATGTTGTTTGTTGTACTCGGGATTGTTGAACAAAAAGTTCAATATCTCTTCTGGAAGATGATTGATGGTGTGCATGGGTTTATGTTGGACTCAGGTGGTTTTGTGCACCAAAAACAGATATCCTGCTTGCTTTACTGCCACCACAAGTGCATCCTTAAAATTAGCACACCCTCCATGTAAACAAGCATTCCTTGAATTTATTTATCAGTGTAACCTGGAATGTTTTATGCGGATCCGGAGTCTAAAAATATATTGTGCTCTCCCACGCTTGTAAGTACAAGCGGTGTAAGCAAGGTGTAATGGCATATGCTTTCCTTACTACTCTGTCTCATTTACCTGAGTATTTAACCGCATCTGAGTGAGTTAGGGTTGCTCTCACTCTTACCCTCTCTGCATCTCTTCCTCTCGATTTTTCACCGCCTCAAAAATCACCACCACCACCATCGTCAATCATGGCTTCCGATGTCCATGATCAACAACAAGAAGATACTCAGAATAATGATTTCTACTCTCCATGGTAAGTAGTCTCACTCTTCATTTCATTTTTACAAGAATTAATACAGATCACCTCTTTCTTTTTTCCTTTTTCTCATCCAATTTTTCTTCTGAATAGCAACGAGGGTAGCGGAGGTGGGGCTGATTTCGGTGAAATGCTTGCAAAAGAGGATTGACTAGACCCAGCTGCCCCACAGATATCCGAAGCAATTTACGGGGTAAATTCAATTTATTTATCAAGGATCATTTGTTTCTTATTATTATAATTTGTTTCTGATTATAATAACGCATTGCTTTGCGATTCGGGTGGGGTGAGTCTTGCTTCTCCACACCCTGAAATTTTGATGTTACAGTAGATAATTCTCATGGCTGGCGGTGATTTTGCTGAAATGAATGGAAAGTAGGATGAACTTGACCAAACTGCCCGACAACTATCCAAAGCAATTTAAAGGGTAAGTTCCGTTTATCCAGGATCATTTGTTTCTAATTATAATTTGTTTTTTTCGAACTGGTATCATGTGTTTCGTATAGACATTGGTCCCTGTTTCAGCTATTGCTGCAGTAAAATCAGGTAGAAGTGGTAGTGATTTTGTATGAATAGAGCCGCAGTTAAAAGGAAATTGACTTGATTCTTGTAATGGATGAGATAAATTTGTCCTGCGAAGGATACAGTGAAGGAAGTTCCCAAATTCTTGCGAAGGATAGAGTATAGGAACTTTACCAAATTCTGAACGAAGTTTTTTTTTTTTTTTTGAAAGGTGAACGAAGTTGTTTTAGATATGATAGTTGATTAGGTTGATGAATATTCATCAGGAGACGAATCCTCTTTGTTAAAAGCAGAGTACAGTTGTTTTTGGCTCTAAAATTATTTTAAGTTTGTTCTTGTATTTTACATTGAATCCTGAATTGCTGTACTATTTGGCTTACTTAGCAGATAGATTTTGGATCTCCATCACATTAAGAACGAAAAAAAAGGAGTGTAAAAGGTAAATAGTTAGTTTAGGCTGAGTCTTAGGCAATGAAGGTAAATAGTTACTGTTCTTAGTTCAGTTCGGACTTGCAAATGGAGTCCAATGTTTGCCACCTTGCTAGTGATCTATTTTTTTTCAGAGTCGGTTTATACTCTTGTGGCGCAATAGATATTCAAGAGATAAGAATATACAACTCAAAGAAAAGAAACCATAGGTGCAATTAACATAATTGAACTAGTCTTAGTTATTACTCATTATGTTGATCTTCACATACAAATTAAAGATAGAAAAATAGATCAAACAAATAGACTGTTTGCTAAATCGCCACATATTACTCACAGAGTTAATCGTCAAAATGTTCACTGGATCCCTCCTCCTATAGACTGTTTGACTATAAATTGTGATGGTTTCTTTGATTCAAATAATCTTTTGGGAGGCATTGGTCTAATAATTAGAAATTTTGCAGGTGCACAACAGGCAGCAAGGTGCATCAGTCTGAACGAAGTCAGAAGTGCGGAACAGGTTGAATGTATGGGATTGTGGAGTGCTGTGCGATGGGCTAAAGAATTAAAGCTTGAAAGTGTTTACTTTGAAACAGACGCTAAAGTGGTTGCAGATGCTGTCAACAATGACAAAAGTGCCATCGATTGGAGACTACATCATACTATTTTAGGTATTAAGAATTTATTTTCAGTTTTTAGTTCTTGGAAACTCTCTTATGATCCAAAAGAGAGGAGAATAAAGCAGCTGACATTCTAGCCAAAATGGCTAGAACTGATAGAATTTCTTTGTCTAGGGGTTGTTTTCCCCACCTGCAATTTCCAACCAAGTTTCTGTAGATTGCTCTCATGTATTGACTTAATCCTTAATATCAATACATTTTTCTGTTTCAAAAAAAAAAAAAAACAAAGAAAAACCATTTCTCATTTCATGTATCCACAAATTACTATAATTGGCAATGGCATGACCCATAGTTTTTAAGTTTGAGAACCGAGCCCAAAAGAAGTTCTAACTGTATAGATATGCAGCGACCTTGATTAAGATCAGAACTAAAATCCACATCTATACAATGAACTAAAATCTGCAAACCAAAATCTACCTTTGGCAGCTCCAAGTTTACATCAACTAGTGATGTAAACAGAGTGTTACAAAAAGAGTTATTTATTTATCCGTTTACCCTGCTATTTAAAGGTCCACGGAAGCTAGGGTTGCTTGGTTCTCCTTCTCATTTACCGCCTCTATCTCTCTCGATCTGTTTTTCTTTTATTCTTCACGCGCCTCAAAACCAACCACAGCAATTAATGGCTTTAGATCAGGATAATATGATGAACAACAACAATTAAATCGCTCAAAGACAATGATTCCTCCTCTCAACCATGTCCGGTTTTCTCCGTTTCATTTCTTCCAGCTTTTAATATTACATTCGCTGTTGAAAATGCCGTTGATAAAACAAAATAGAAAAAACAAGGAGTAGGAAATTGGGAGGACCGGAAGCAACAAAAATTTATGCGCTAGTGTGTTTCTTTGTAGTGTCAATGTCAGCTGCGTCCAAAGTCTTCTTAAGACCGTTAGTACTCATCTTGCTAAAGTTTCATATATTGAACCTAATCAAGCACTAAAGATCTTGTGTCTTAACAGAATTTCCTTTTGCAACTAAGCTAAAAGATTCCATCCGGAACACATTTAACTAGTGAACCTGACAAACCTGCTTCAGTTTATACATTTGATATAGAGCTTGATTCTGGCAATGAGGTTTAAATGAAGATAGGTTTATTTTGAGAATCATTATTGCAAACTATTGCATTAGACTCCATTTCACTCGTATGGTTGTTACTGATGTAGGTGTAAATAATCCACAAGGACAAAGTGGAACGATCCAAAGTCATGACGCACTGAGCAAGCATGCATCTAGAACACCGGATCGCCTCTCCAAATCTGGGCGTGAGGAAAGAGGAGCCGAAAGTCGAAGAAAAGGGGAAAAGTAGCGATGCGACAGACATCGGATCTCAAGCCATAAAATGCGCCGACAAGGTTGGTGAAGAGATAAGAAGGACTCGGTCAAGGAAGACTCGGCCAAGGATCCCAAGGGCGACATCGATTACCCCCACCAAACGGCGACATCGAGTGACGAGATACGACAGACATCACCGGCTTGACGCACCGACCCGAACAAATAAGAACAATCGGCTGAGACATCGACTGATCACCCGAGAGGAACATCGAGGAGGCTACGCCAGAGCCTAACACCGTAGTACTGGATGTATCATCACTTGTAACTATAAATAGAGACCATGTAGAGAGGAAGAACCCAAGCAAGAAGTGAGGAAAGAGAGCATACTAAAGGCATTGAGAGAGAAATCCGTCTTGTAACCTTGAATCGAGTAATAAGATCTTCTTTTATACCCCGTGACGTAGGTAATCATGCCGAACCACGTACATCTCGTGTTCTATTGCTTCTCTTGTTTGTCTTGTTTCTTTGTGTATGCGTTTAGTTACCTTTGGATGTAGAGGTAGGATTTTCATCTACATTAAGGCGCCACTAAAGGATCGTATAACATCTCCGGATACCTTGAACTCGGGCGCTAGGGGAAGGAAAACTCCAAGCTCCTAAGCCACCCTGTGTGCTGGTTGATGCTAAGGGAGAAACCCCTTCGGTCTGCTACCTTTGTTTCCTTCAGTAACGCCTTGTTGAGTCGATGGAGGTTACCTTTGTGTTCTTGTTTTGTTATCTTCGTTTTCTTTGTTATTTTTGTTTTCTTGGCAACATCTTGTCGAGATTGGTAAAGCTAGCCTTGCGTTCTTGCTAGTTATCTTCATTTCGTTATTTCCATTTCGAGTTGGTATAAGTCCATTTTCATGTTTTAACCAGTAGTCTCCATTTCTCCAAGAAAACAAGTTTTCCGCTTAGGCGAAGTCATCAGAGACAGCTCCGTCGAGATAGGCTGTATGTTTGAGACACCTCGCAGAGTTATCGGACAACCCATGAGCTCCCAAAATAGCATCTTTCGATGTTGGTAGAAGCTAGAAGGGGATCCCATCTCGCTGACCGTGATCTATGGCTTCCAACCCCGTTAAAGAGAAATTCGGATGAGCTCCTACCAACATTCAGTAAGGGTAGTTGATGCTAAACGAAAACCTCTAACAGGGGCAACGCGTAGGTTACTTAGACTATCTTCTAGGGAGAGATATTGTCGCATCTATCTCCATTCCACACCTGTCTTTATTTTAGCAAAAGGTAAACGAAGCGTGACAATGGTGAAACAGAGCTAGCTCAATCATTGAGTTTAGTTCTTGGAAACCATGGCCGACGGGGTTATAGTGAGTAGTCCTTGTCTCACTTTGACCCTACACTAAGGGCCTCACAAAGACAAATGGAAAACGGTAGGAATTGTCGACCAAAGCAACGCGACTAGCATCGAGGATCTCAAGCCACGATCCCCCACCATGAAGAAATCCTCCGACCTAACATACGGATGATTGATGACTTCTGGCGTCGGGAATGTTAGGACAAATAGCAATTAATGCATGGGAAGAGTACCGAAAGCGATGTGTTAAGACAGCTTTTCAAAATTTGTCCTTTTGCGGCAAAAACGATTTGACTGCTGAGACCGACACGCTAGCGTAAAGGGAATCGTACTATAAAAAATCTTTTTCACTCTGCGCTGGACTGCTGTACTCCACCCTTAACCTTTTCGAAAAGCAGTTCGAAGTAAGTGTTGTCTACTTTGCTGACGTAGGGACGAAACGGATAAGCGAGCCGAGGAACGAGGACGATAGCAAAGGCAATGGCAAGTACCTCCAGACGAGCAGGATCCTCGAGGAACCGAGTCGCCACGGGATCCATCGGGCAAGAAGGACTTACGGACTCCCAAAGATGGAGATCGTCGACCCGACGACCGAGGCGAGACTTCGGCGTTGATCAAAGGCATGACTACGGTCGACGAGGAAGTCGATTTGGGCCGAGATGACGACCTCCCACACCGGGAGGATGAGGATTAACCCAAGTCGGATGGGGACCGAGGAACGAGGGCAACATGGAAGACGGAAGAACCGTGATCGGATACGGAGGAGGAGGAGGAAGTCCAGACGATACACGAAGAACGAAGAAGAGAGAGACAGACTGCGAACACCAAAGAGATCGGGAACGAGAGGCCGAAAGACTTAGGCAAGTACACTTGGCGGGAGGAACCCTAATCGAGACGTCCCCCAGAGTAACGGCTAATCGCTTCCCGAAGCCTTTTGTTCCCAAAGAGGGTTGATCGCCCTACGGCCCCGATCGTCCCTCCTATCGCTCTTACTACCGGACCCCAACCGCACCCCCTAACGTAACAGGACACCAAATGAACGGTCATTCTAGTCACGAGAGCACCGACCCGATGTTACTTCGCCATACTGCAAGTCAAAGAAGGCAGGGAGGATCCGATGAGAGAGAATTGCAGAGGAAAAACTTGGCACTAGAGTACGAGAACCACCAACTCCCGCAACAGGAGGACGGGGTCGAGGGGATCATCAAGCCGAGGCGCCTCCAAAGAACCACACCCCACCAAGGGATGACCCACCCCTTCGCCAAGCCGAGGACGCAGTACCCGACCCCAATCGGCCAAGAGAAGGGTATGGGCCATCCGAGGATTCTTCGGCCGATGAGGAAGTGACCAACGAAAGCTGGACGCGTCCACCAAACAAAAGATCGAACGGCTTGAGCAGATGGTTAAGAAACTGACCGGAGATAGCGAGGATGATAAGTTAGCAGAAGTAATCAACGAAGCCCTTAAGACAGATTTTACCGTGAGAACCGGACCGAACACCATTTCCACCAAAGTGCACGTTGCCAATCTTCCCATCTAGGTTCGATGGCACAGGCGATGCGGAGAACACATCAAGATGTACGCATGTCCTTACTACAGTGGAAGAATTACGATGTGGTCATGTGCAAGTTGTTCCAGCTAGTCTCGAAGGAGAAGCGAAGAGTCGGGTTCTACACCGCCTGATAAATCCGTTGGGAGCTATGCGGTTTTGGTGGAAACTTTCCTCGAGACATACATGCACAACAGCATAGCTCGGCCCAGAGTCGACAAGTTATTTACCCTGGCACGAAGGCTGAGAGAACCGCTGCGCTCCTTAACGGATAGATGGAGGAAGTTATGCACGGATATAGGGAAAGCACCGGTCGACCAAAGAAATATTTCGGCTTCGAGAACTCGCTAAGAAAGTCGGACCCCATCTGGGTGGCGATGTACACAGAAAAGCCCAAGACGCTAAGGGAGATCCGGAAGATGCAGGAGCACTATATAGCCTTGGAAGAAATTCAGGAAGGAGCGCAAGACAGGGGAATACAAGAGGCGAGCACCACAGAAGAGGCTATCCCGAGAGAAGCCACGAAACGATCCGAGAAAAGGCCCGGTGCCCAGTCCCAGGGTGAGAACAAGAAGGTCTGGGTCGAGAGGGGAAAGAAACCTCGCCACGAGCCGAGATCGTACACTCTGCTCAATGCACCCTTGGAAGAAGTGTTCAAGGAGGTTGAAAAGAGGAACGATATCCGTTACCCCAAGACTCGGGGAATCCAATTCGACGGTACGAGGAACCACCCGGAGTTCTGCCATTATCATCAGTTCCGCGGCCACTCAACCAACGATTGCAGAGAAGTGAAGGATATCGTCCAGCACCTGATCCGCGATGGGTATCTACGGCTTCGTCAAAACACCATCGACACCGGCCCAGACCCGAGGTCCCGAGACATCAAATAAGAATCAATCATGGGCCGGTTCACTTGTAACACCATATCACACTCAGAACACAAGGATACGATCTAGGGACCGGTATCACCTCGAGAATACACAAGAGGGACAGATCGGGCAGAGAAATCTTTAAGCGTGGCCAAGACCCTCCCTATGGAGCCGTGGATGATGCAACCGATTACGTTTTCTACGAAAGATGTCCCCTTGAACGGACAAGCACATGGAGATCCCTTAGTAATAACCCTGATGATTGTGGAATGGGGCGTCCGCAGAATATTAATGGACAGTGGTAGTTCAGTTGAGGTATTGTTCTATGACACTTTCAAGAGGATGGAGTTGTCCGATGACATCCTGATCCCATCGACTTATCGAATTTAGTGGTGCCAAAGGGAGAGGTCACTCTCGAGTCTCGGATGGGGAAGGGTTCCTTGACACATTGACCACCTTTTGCGTAGTCGATGTCGCTTCACCCTACGAGGCGATCCTGGGACGACCTTGGGTCGCGAGGATCAAAGGGAGTCGCCTCGGCCTACCATCGAAACCGCGCTTCCCTTATCTATGTGGAGTAGTAGAAGTACTAGGCGACCCCCAAGCGGCAAGACAATGTGTGCAGATAGACATCCAACAGAACGAAGAAAGACGGTCGAGGAAACGCCAAGAAAAGAAGAAGTCTAAGGAAATGGAAGCGGGAGAGGAATTGGAAAAGATGATGTCACAAGCCATCGCCACCTACGAAGCAGGCGACACAGAAGTCTTATAGCAATCACAGGAGCCGGCAACCGTCGGCGAGCCTAAGCAAAACTTTTCAGCCCTAGAACCAACTCGGCAAGTTAATCTGGGGCACCAGAGGAGGAGCCGAGATTAGTGAGAATAGGGTCACGCTTAACGAATGAGCAATCCCAAGAATCGATAGCCCTCCTAAAGGAGCACATGGATGTATTTGCCTCGGCAGATGCACGACATGGAAGGCATCGATCCGGAAGTTTGCTCGCACCATCTGAGGATAGACCCCAAGTTCAGACCAATCAGACGTAAAATGAGAAGAATTGCACCGAGCCACAACCACGGTAGAGGCGAGTCAAGAAACCGCACGCAGCAGGAATTATCCGAAAGGCCCAATATCCGCAATGGATATCTAATATGGTGATAGTCCCCAAGAAGAATGGGCGTCTGAATTTGCGTCGACAGGCGATCGAATAAGGCATGCCCAAAGGACAGCTTTCCTCTCCCCAAAGACGACCAAACTTGTGGAATCCATTGTCGGGTACAAGGCGATAACACTCATGGACGGGTACTCGGGATACAACCAAATCCCCCTGGCCCCCGAAGACCAGGAGCATACATCCTTTTTCACGCCAAGAGGACTGTGTTGCTACACCAAAATGCCATTCGGGCTGAGAAATGCGGGCGCCACATATCAGAGGCTAGTGGAGGACATGTTTGAAGACAAAGTACACGACACCATCGAAGTATACGTGGACGATATGCTAGTCAAGAGTAAGGTAGCCGATACACACATCGACGACCTCAGAGGCATCTTCCAGACCATGAGGAGGTACAAGATGAGGGCAAATCCGTCCAAGTGCACCTTCTGGGTCACCTCGAGCAAGTTCCTAGGATACATAATCACGGATAAGGGGATCGAAGCAGACCCAGATAAAATCAAAGCAGTTATGTGAAATGCCTTCGGCTGTAATGTGATTAAAGGACGTGCAACGGCTGAACTAAACTTGGCGGCTCTAGGACGATTCATCTCGATCGTCGACAAGTGCAAGAATTTCTTAGGACGTTAAGGAAGGGAGAGAAGTTCGGATGGACCGAGGAGTGTGAGGAAGCATTCCAGAATCAAGCGACACTGGCGAGCCTACCGGTGTTACAAAGACCCGAGCCCGAGGACATATTAACACTGTATCTCGGGCAACCAATCATGCCATCAGCGCCGTGTTGGTCAAGAACGAGGAGTGCAAGAAAAGCCTCCAGTATATTTCATAAGCAAGACCATGAACCCGGCAGAAAAGAACTACACCAGAATCGAGCAGCTCATACTAGCGTTAGTATTTGCAACACAAAAGCTTCGGACGTATTTCCAAACCCACAAGATTCGGGTGCTTACCAAGTCCTCCATAGAGTCAGTACTCGATAACGCAGCTTAGGTCAGACGGATCTCTAAATGGAGCGCGCAAACAAAGCAGATTCGATGTCTTTTACGAGATGAGGACTAAGGTGAAAGCAATGTGCGATTGCCGATTTTTTGCAGAACTTCCCCCAAAGATGAGGACGAAGTAGAAGACATCCAGGAATGGAAGAAGACCGAGACGACTCACCCGACTTACTCGAGACATGCAGCCTGGACACGATGGGAGGTTTTAAATCGATGGGTCATCCAATAAAGACGGGACGGGTTTAGGACTGGTCTTCACGACACCAAAGGGGGAAGAAAATGGTCCACTCCTTTAGGCTTGAGTTTAAGGCAACCAACAATGTCACAGAATACGAAGCAGTAATACATGCTTTACGTCTGATAGTGGAGATGGGCATCCAGGAGGTACGACTCACGAGCGACTCTCAGCTGGTTGTCCGACAGATCAACGGGCAGTACGCCATACATGACCCCTGTTGCAAATACGGGAACTTGCCCAATTCTACATCGGGCGATACCGAGCATTAAATTCGACACATCCGCAGAAAAGACAATCGGCATTCGGATGCTTGGCTTACGTTGCTTCCATGTTGACAGACTCAGCATTGAAGGCATCAGGAGTTATGAGGGTCCTAATGCCATCGCACCCGAGATCGAGAACGTCGACGCACATATCGCATTTGTCACTACCGGCTTGATCGGGCCGACGATCGAGGAAGCCGATTCATGAATATCTCGAAACAGAAAATTGCCCCAAAGGGCGACCTAAGGTCAACAAGATCAAAAGCAAAAGTGACGCGTACGAAATTCGAGACGGAATTCTCTACAGAAATCGTACAGGACCCTTGTTGAGGTGCCTAAGTAAAGAAGAAAGGGCATACAATTCTAACGAGCTGCACTATGGGCAATGAAACCATAGCTCAGCCGTAGCCCGGCGCACGAGCAAAACCATGGGATACTTGGCCATACATAAATGAGGACGCAAAACATATGGCCTGATTTACGAGTGACAGAAATTCGGGAAGAAGATACACGCACCGGGTTGTGACATTGAACTCCGTCACGGGTCCTTGGCCCTTTGCTAAATGGGGAATCGACATCGTAGGACCTCTACACGTCGGTTCGGGACAAAGGAAGTACTTAATTGTAGCCACCGACTATTTCACCAAGTGGGTTGAGGCCGCCCCGCTAAGGCACATACGAGATAAGGATGTTTTCCGGTTCATCTGGGAACACATCATATGCCGCTTCGGGGTTCCACGCAATCGTCTCGACAACGGCAAACAAGCTGTGGGCAAAAACATGACACTGCTATTTAACACTTACAACATCCAGAAAAAGCAAATCCACACCACTATACCCCCAAAGCAACGGACAGGCCGAGATCACAAACAAGACCATCGCCGATAACATGAAGAAGAAACTCGACGGGGAATATGGGGAATGGTGTGAAGAGCTTTACAACGTCTTGTGGGCGTATAGGACAACTCGCAGGGAGGCAACCGGATTGTCGCCCTTCATGTTAACATATGGGACTGAAGCCATCCTGCCAACGGAGGCGATGATACCGACCACAAGGACCGAAGCATGGAGGCGAAACATCTCGGCGGATCTTATCTTGGCTAAACTTGACGATCTAGAAGAAACGAGGGAGATGGCCCTGCAAAAGATGGAAAATTACCAGCGGAGAATCCAACGAGAATATAACAAACGGGTCCGACCAAGAGAGTTCCTACCAGGGCAGCTGGTACTAAAACACTTACCTAGCTATGAACGTGACAAGAAAGGCGGCAAACTCGCACCAATATGGGGAGGACCTTACACAATAGTTGAGAAGGTCGGCGAAGGGGCATACAAGATACTGAAACCGGACGGGAAACCCGAGCCACGGCCATGGAACGCAACACGACTAAAGCTCTACCATCCATGAACTCAGGTAAGATATCTTGTCATCTATTTCCGTGAAAGGCCGCGTGGGGTTGGAAATATGACAAGTGCGTCTGAATGGTCGTTTCGAACCCGGCGATGGCATTGTGCAAGTCCGGGGCGACTTACACTAACACCGGACTATTCGAACTCGGGCGATGGCATTGTGCAAGTGCCGAGGTAGTTCGGGGGGCCCCGGTGGTTGGAAACCCGGCCGATTGTCGAGGCACGAGTACTCGACAGTCGAGCAGTCAACATTGCTCTCCTCGCAAGTGGCCGAATCACTTGCCCAAGAAGATTAATCGATAACTTCTTGGGATGTCGATCCCATAGAAATTAGGCGAGACCAACTCCCCTTCCACCAGATCTCAAAAGACGGTGATGAGATGCCTCGGTCGGGACATGGCATCGGCCCGTGACCCTCCTTGTTGAGTGCGTTCGTTAAACGGCATTTGTGACTAACTTATCTGTTCATACAGGCATACATAACGAGGCCACGACAGAAAGCCACATATGGGCAACTCAACATAAATAAAGATAATAACGCGTAGCATCATAGCATCACAGAAGAAAAGCAAACAAACCCGACGTTAAAGACCCCATAACAAGTTATGTAAGAAACTAAAAAGGTGTTCAAACGAATTACAACCCGAGAAAAGGGTAAGATAGCGACGCAGCGCTACAAAAACATAATCACTCTTTGGAGGAAATAGGACCCGGAAGTCTTCTTGGCGGCAACATCGGCTCGTTTCTTATCAAGCACCGCTTTCACACGCCCTAACCTTCGAGACAAGCTCGTCATTGAACTTCGTCTTCTCGGCAGCAAAGGCTCGTCGCGCCGCTAGCAGGCGCGGCCGCTTTAGCGACACCGGACAATTGAGCCTCCCTCCCTTTCGACGGATGTTTTCCTCCTCCAACGATCTTTGTCTTCTTCGCTACCGCAAAGGCAACAAGAAACGGTCAGTCACAATAGCAACTTGAAGAAAGCAACGGAAAGCACAACACAAGGCACACCACCTTCTAACAAAGGGGCAATTATTCTAATAGACTCCTCGGACTCAGATAGGCCACACTCGAGAGAAGACATCTTCGAAGAAAGTTCAAGGTATCGCTGTTCGTTAAACTCGTTAGTGGGGCAATACTTCTTATGATCACTCCCACTCCTCCCTCCGCCGAGAATGGGCAGCCCGCAAACCCGACAATTGGGCACGCACCCAATCCAACTCCTCGAAACCCTCCCAAACTCCTTGAGCTTCTCAAGGGCCTCTGCTACGCTTCTCGCAGCGTCCCTCTCCCCAAGATCCAAGACGATGCATGCAGATCTCGGACTGAAGTCTTAGCCGACCACATTGAGCTTCTAAGTTGTCGGCTAATAACGTTTTATCACCCGCTATACCTTGAAAATGAGCTAGGCTCGCCCTCGGATTATCGATTTCCTGGGATATACTCAAAAGTCTCATAGCGATGGAGTTTGGATCAAGATCTTCGATATCGGTTTCTAAGCGATCAATCTTAGCATCCTTATTAACTATTCTCTGCTGTAAGTTTGAAACGTGGTCCCGTTCTATGTTAACTTCCCTTTTCAACAAACGGCACCTCGTGGCAGCATCGGCCTCCGCACTAGAAGATTCGGCTAGGCAGGGAGTACTGAGCTTAGGATATTGGCACTACAAGATCAATCATAACCGGTAGAGAGTAAAGCAACTACCTTGGGCCTCGGCCAGCTCCTTTTCCAACCTCCGAGCTCGCTCCGTTCTTGCTGCAACAAGAGACGAAGACTCTCCCCTCTCGGCCTCTCGGCGGGGATGGCAAGCATTCAACAAGTAACAGTTGATCTCTAACGAACAACACCGACATGGTCAGCACTTAACAAAAACATAAGAAGCAACACTCAAACAACTCGCTCACCAAAGATATCACAGGTACTCTCAGACCGGCCTCATACAACGAGACAAAGACTGATCTTTTCCTCATCGACAAAGAGGCAAAATCGGGAGAAATAAGTGCGCCAAGCGAGTTGCACATAGGGCCCGAGATGGTGAAAGAGGTACCGCCGCCCAAGTCGGGACCACTAAGGACTAGTCTTTGGCGGTGATCCTTGGACAAAGAACACCCCGCATCACGGCCTCCACAAGGTTCCCACCACCACCCGATTTCTCCACTTGTCCCGACTTCTCCTCATTACCGAGGGTTTCATCCTCATCGCCGAAAAGCTCCTCATCATCATCACCTTCGAGAGACAACATATACAACGCCATCGGCGAGAACAACCCCCTCGTCAACTACTTAGGGCCTGATCTTTTCCGGGCAGGCACACCCTCCTTGGGTTCCTTACCCGCCCCTTGGGCTTATCACCTACAAGGGTAGATGAAACATCAAAAAGGCTTCGAGGTGACTTCGAGGGAAAAGTGACAAGGGTAGACGGTCATCGGGATCCTCACCATCCTTTGCGAGACGAAGGAGTCTTGTCAACCTCGCCTTCACGTGCATGAGCCGACATCAGAACCATGTAAGGCAACAAATAGGGGCACGTACATGTACGTCAAATAAAAAATGATAAGTATATTTGTTACCTTCCCGTCTCCTCCACGGCTCCCGCAATCCTATCTCTCTTCCGATGAACGAAAACCTCGGAAAAGGAGTATTCGGGACTTGGTCTGAAAACACCAAGACCAAAATATCACTCCACAAATCGCCGAGCCGATCAACCAAACCAGAAAAACAGAAAAGTGTACTTACCCGATCAACATTGATTACCCAGAAAGGATAAAACTCGGCCGGAGGAGGGAATTTGCCGCTCAAGAGAGGACCAGAAATAACCAGTGGAACCCGATCCCAAGCCGAGTCATTAGTATGACGGGCATGTTTGTTGGAGCTCTTCCCCTCAGGATCCTCATCTAAAAGAAGCCTCCCAACACCGTCGGGGAAGAGTTTTATGGCGATGAGGGCTAGCGGCAAACCCAGCGAGATCGCCATTAGTAGTGGTCCCGCTCCGATAATTGTCGGCAAGCCGGGCGGGAGTATAGTCGCTCGCCTAGGAAGGATCGTAGGTAGACCAAGCAAAGTAGGAGAACACTCGCCCGCCGCGCCTCTCCCACTCGGACAAGATGCGGAAGGTATTGCCATTCCACTTAGCCAAAGCGCGACACGGACGAATCTGGAGAGAGCCTCGTACCAAAATGGACGACTAGGATCGTACAATGGGAAACGCAGTCCGAGCTCCAGCTGGCCCCGGTAACAATGGTCGCCTCGGCCGAATGGGGAAACCTCAGACATCATCTTTTCTCAAAACACCCTTCTCGGCCCGACAAGAGCCCGCGTCATATCCATGAAGATCGAACTCGCCCTTCAACTGCTGGACATATTGCTCATCCGATGGATCCAGGAGCCCTCTTGTCGACCCCTACAAGAAAACGAAGATGAGTTATCGGGAAAAATAGAATCGAGAGCGCTGTAATCATACTTGGAAGGACTCTCTCGACGAACAAGGAATCAAGCGATATGCCGTCGTCATCGGAAAACACATAACTCACACACCTTATTTCCGTCATTTGAGGAGTTGAAGAAGCCATGCAAGGCGATAAGAAATACGGCGGAAGAAGCAAAGCACGGCGGAACCGGAGATTGCGGAGGCGACGGAGACGGAGAAGACGACGGATAACGGAGAAGGAAGGGAAGAAGTTTGTTCAAAGAGCGAAAGGAGGGTGAAGGAAAGATAAAGATGCAGGAGGAGATAAAGGAAAGATGAAAACGCAGAGAAGATGAAAAAGGGGAACGAAGTTGCGGAGAAAGAAATAAGAGGGAAACTAAGTTCGAGCGCCGGGTTTATAAACTCCTCCGTGGTAACCGGCAGAGAAGGTGAACCGGTTGAAGTAACTGAAGCGAGTGGGGAACAGCGTGCGCAAAAACCGGCATGACCGAGGACGTGGGAAGACGAGGCGGTTATTCTTCCCCACGTGTTGACTACACGAGTGAAAGAAGGGGCATAAATGTAGGTGTAAATAATCCACAAGGACAGGTGGAACGATCCAAAGTCATGACGTACCGGAGCAAGCATGCATCTAGAACACCGGATCGCCTCTCCAAATCTGGGCGTGAGGAAAGAGGAGCCGAAAGTCGAAGAAAAGGGGGAAAAGTAGCGATGCGACAGACATCGGATGCTGAAGCCATAAATGCGCTGACAAGGTTGGTGAAGAGATAAGAAGGACTCGGTCAAGGAAGACTCGACCAAGGATCCCAAGGGCGACATCGATTACCCCCACCAAACGGGCGACATCGAGTGACGAGATAGCAGAAGCAGACATCACTCGGCTTGACGCACCGACCCGAACAAATAAGAACAATCGGCTGAGACATCGACTGATCACCCGAGAGGAACATCGAGGAGGCTACGCCAGGCCTAACACCGTAGTACTGATGTATCATCACTTGTAACTATAAATAGAGACCATGTAGAGAGGAAGAACCCAAGCAAGAAGTGAGGAAAGAGAGCATACTAAAGGCATTGAGAGAGAAATCCGTCTTGTAACCTTGAATCGAGTAATAAGATCTTCTTTATACCCCCGTGGACGTAGGTAATCATGCCGAACCACGTACATCTCGTGTTCTATTGCTTCTCTTGTTTGTCTTGTTTCTTTGTGTATGCGTTTAGTTACCTTTGGATGTAGAGGTAGGATTTTCTACATCTACAACTGACATATCAAATTTTGATCACCCTATTTTTTTCCGTCATTGGCATGACTACAAGTCTACAACCCGTAGTTAAGTTTCAAACTGAGCAAAGAATAAATAAACGGATTTTAATAAAGTGCCACACTTTCAATATCGTGTTTAAGAAAGTGCCACACGTTTGACCTTTTCCGTCACGTTTTTTCAAAAGCATTTGACATCCATTAGTACATAGGTGGCAGTTATCCGATTTTAGTAAAAGACATATAAGCCCTCGAATCATCTCACTACAACCGAGTTAAATCAAGTCAAAGTAGCGAGTCATTACCGAGTTAACTCATGAGTTAAAGCAATCAGACCTCAAATGTAACTCACAACAAAAGCCAAAAACAACAAACTTGTGGTACTCGGTCTCTTGGTATGAGCTAAAAAGATTTTGCAATTGTTGTACGTGAGATTAGCGATGCGAGATCCGGCCCGAATGGGTGGTGTTGGTTCTTGGAAAAACTAGTTATGGACTTTTCACAAACAGCTGATGTCCATATATGATCAAGAGATGCATTTCAGGTGTTGCATTCAACAATCAACACCTTATATAACTTTCTTCACCTGCAAACGGAATTTAACAACAACCCATCTATGCCGAAACTACCATGAGTCTAAATACTCTTCAATCTCTATCTACAACCTCTTCACAAGATAGAAACATTTTAATTCAGAATCAACAAAATACTCCTCTAGATTGCCTTACCACTAATCACAATCTTCTCACATTTGGGATTAACAAACTATATAGCTATAAGGACAACAAAACAATTCATCTAAAAATCTAGATGCTCGAGAACATGTTCAAGCGAGGTTTTAATCAGTTCCGATATCGACCGCAACGACAATGGCAACGCTATGAAATTACATTTCAATTTCTGGCGATAATCAATTTAGAGATAACAACAACAAGTAATTACGATTCACCCATTATCAATCCAATACCATCTGTGATTCTTATAAAAAAAATCAAAAAAAATATAGACATGTTCTGAGTTTTTTTTACGGTTTAGCTTCAGCAAGTGTAGAGCTTCGAGAAGAAGAGAAGGGGGCGCGACTTTTAGGATATAGGAGAAGGGTAATAGAGTAATTTTGATGAGATATTGACTGGTTTCAACAAGATTGACCAATTAAGGTGGGCCCTAACGGAATTTTTAACGGTTGTGGCACTTTATATATTTCAGAAAAAACTGTGGCACTATCTTATATCGGAAATCCGAACTGTGGCATTTTATTAAAATCCCCATAAATAAATCCTAAAGCCATAATTACCCAGTGTAATTTGTTAATTTCTTTGTATTGTTGTGTTTCCATGGTAAACTGTCCAATGCAAACTTGTAAGGAATTGAAGGCCTTTTAATCTTTTTCCTTAAGTTAATTCTTTATCTTCTCTATTCTTGTTGAGCATATGAATCTCACCGACTAAAAATTTAATACATAAGTTGAAGCCATTGCGTAACTTTAGAACTCAGTTTTGACCCAAAGGCTACAACACTAGCAACCATACTGTACTATGGATAAGGATAAAATTCATACAGTTTTTTGGTTTAAAAGACCTTGGATTTGAATTCTCGGGTCTAAAAGACAAGTAAAATATCACCCTTATTCTAATAACCAGAATGCAAAATTTATGGTTTTAATATCCCATATGGATATTTCACCCAACCTTTTGTCTAATTTTAATATCTACTTACTAAAACACCCCTTTTATTTATAATCTCATTTTATCACTGAGGACTGCGACAACCTCTTCTTTTTTTATTTTTCTTTTGATTGAAACATCGATTGGAAAAGAGAAAGAGAGATTCGAGGTAGGGCGAACTTCAATTGGCGGTGTGATCTTTAATTGGTGGTGCAACTCCTCCTAGTAGTGGTGAAAAACTGATCATAGTAGTGGTTTAAAAAATTGTTTGAGGCGGAGGTTTTGGAATTTGAGGGCTGATTAACCTCCGTTTTAGAAAAAAATTCACGGTGGTGGTGCTTATGATCTAATCGAAAAGATAAGATTTTTCTTTTAGTTTGTTTTGTTCCTTCAGTTTTACCTTCCGTGTAATCAATTTTGGGGGATCTAGGCGTCTGTTACAAAACTTGATCTTAATAAATAACAACACTCTCTTGACCATTATCATCACCGAGCAATTCAAATAGGAGATGGAGATAGTAATCCGAAGGATAGAAATGTTGATTGTGTATTCTTAGGTTGTCCAGATGTTGGTAAAGGCACTTATTCTGGTCGTTTATTAAGTTTTTACCTATTTCCAATCCCTATTTTCCCTAAATCCCATCCCAACTACACAATTCAGATTTTTTATAACCCTTTTTTGATAGGGTAAACAAAACTCACTTTATTATCTTTCATAATTAACCGAACTCTAATCACGGCCCCAAAATTAATCAGGTTTGATACTTGATTCCCAAATCGCCATTGATCCGATTTGATGATCAAATTGGAAAACTAACTTTTGCTTTTGTGCATAATATGATAGTCTGGACAACTAAAGCAAAACAACCAGGTAGTATAAAGTTGTTAAATTTGGGGATGATTAGATTAATCAAAAACCTAATTATATGATTAGGTTTCACTAGCATAATATGCTTGCTTGGTAAACCAATGTTGGTTCATTGACACATCCTTTCATTAGCATCTGTACAAAAATTAAAAAACCCGATAGAGAGATAATTAGCAATTCAATGCTAGTGAATCGGCGATGGTAGTATGTATAGGTAGGTGGTGCAAATGGTGTTGTTGACATAGGATTAGATTTTATTTTATTTTTTCCTTTTCAACAGACGATTTAGGGAGAGGGAAGAAGGAAGCTTCGTTTGATGAAGATGATTATCCAAGAAATAAGGTAAGTTTTGTTTACCCAACCTAAATAAAGTTAAATAAAAATTGATCTGTATAGTTAGGATGGGATTTAGGGAAAGTGGGGATGGGAAATAGGTAAAACCTTTATTAATCTACTTAATGTTCCTCATATAACTACTGGTTAATGTCCGTCATATAGCTACTGGTGATCATGTTAGGGAAGAACTTTATTCTTCTGATCCTTTTTCTAAACAGTTTGTTCAATTTCTTGATTCAAGTTTAAATAAAATTCCAATTGTAGGTTTTGATTTCTGACTAATTAAATCAAATTAAGTAAATGAAGTCACTGAAAGTTTGGTTTTATAATTCAAACTAACAAGATTCAAATTAAGAAGATTGGTGAAGGTTAAGACCAAAAATTTAGAGGAGATAATGGAATTGCTTTTGCCATCAGTTGTTGGAGGTAATTACTAGGATAAACCTAGATTCATCCACGAAATACATTAGATGCACCTAAGTGCATAATATATGTTCTCACAGAAAAATTGGTTTTGGCCTAGATCACCCGAGTGCATAGTGTACATTTTCCTTGAATTTTTTGTTGTTCCTCTTATTTTCCTTCTTTGATAATTATTTTTGGTTGATGTTTTAATGGTGAATGTGATAGTGACGATGGTGGGTTTATTGTTCGAGATCATGAACTAGTAATTTTGGTTGTGTATAATATGTTGTAAGTGATTACTAGGATAAACCTATATTTATCCACGAAATACACAAGATGCACCAGAGTGCATAATGTATATTCTTTATAAGAAATAAGTTTCGCTCAAGTGCACTTGAGTGCATAATGCATATTTTTTGATTCTTATAGGAAAAATGATTTGGTATGGATGCACCTGGGTGCATAATGCACAATCTTATAGAAAATAAATATTGGCCACGTTGCACCTGGGTGCATAATGCACAATCTTATAGAAAATAAATATTGGCCACGTTGCACCTGGGTGCATAATGCATATTTTTATTGGAAATAGATTTTGGTCAGGTTGCACCTGGGTGCATAACGTATCCTCGACATGGTTTAATATTATTTTTATTTTTTTTTCGAATTTCATATCAACAATGGATCTTGTTTTGTAGAGATTTTCGATCACTTTCCAAAAATATAAATTTCATTAAAATCCGACATATATTTCGGAAGTTAAGACCTTTCTCGCGATTAATTTAAAATTGGATAGAGAAATTAAATAGGAGAGAGAAAATGATATGATGAAGAATAAAGTTTAAAGTAAGGGCATAAATGACTAAACTTTTTTGTGTCTTTTTCACCTAGACCTATATTTTAGAAGTCCACTACTCCCATACTTTATGGGATTTGGCCATTTGACCCATTTTCCAAAAATTCATATGCAGAACAACCCCTCTCTCTCTTCTTTTTTTCTCTCTCTACCGAGAAAAAGAAAACCTTAGTCTTTTCACCAGCCGGCTGCTGTTTTCTAGCTCGGATTTAGTCTCCGGACTTGATCCGCGCAAGGATTTCTCTCCTTGTTTTTGTTTTGTTTGGATTTGTGACGTTGGGAGACTTTTCTCTTTTAATTTGAACTCTAAACCTCTGTTTTCAGTCCCATTCATTATTCTCCGACCTAATCATTTTCAAATCCAACATTTTTATGTTGCATAGAATCTTAAATCTGAAAACTTTGTACCCCTACTTTCTTTGCTTTGTTTCTCAATTGAGCAAAGCCTATGTGTAAATCTATCCTACCTTTCTTAAGCGGTTGCAATGGTGTTGGATGTGAATCTTGAAGATGGTGGTGCAGAGGATGTTTCAGGTGGTGCAAAGTTGGGGTTGCAGTCAAATCTTGTCTGTTTTGGGTGTTTTTGGCCAGATCTAATGGAAGTTCTGGATCTTATAGGCTTCCAATCTTTTATTTTTGGTTGATGTGGTGGAGATGGGTGCTTTTTTTTCAGTTGATTGATGTTGTTTTTTATGTTACTTCTCAATCCTATTTTTTCTTTTGTTTGCAATCAAACATTGATCGAAATCACTGATTCATCTGCAAAGGTACTTGTTTTATGATGATTGAAGTTGCGACGGTTCTCGTGAAAAAAATTTGATTGTAAAAGATAGCACCGTGCATTGGGGGATTTGGTTGAAGAGATCCGGAATAATTGACGACGGCATTAGGACACTGCCGGGGTTGGTTGTAGGGTTCTTGAGAATGAGATTAGTTGTTTCTACTTGGGGCTCCTTTGGGCTAGGGTTCATTCCATTGTTTTAGGGCTTGTATTCTATATGTGGGCTTAATATGTATGTAGGGTTTCATAACTGTTTGTGAGTAGCATTTCTATTTGTATTAAGGGTTGGTACTTTGTACTAATTTCTTAATTATAAACTTATTTACCGATCAAAAAAAAAAAAATTCATATGCCACTTTGGAATTACTTAATTTGTAAAACTTGCTTTGCCCCGTTGCTTGCTGCTTGTTGTCCTTGATTCCTCATGGGAAATCCGGTCTTAGCCAGGAATTTTCAAGGCTTATGGTTCTCTAAATGTGTGTAAGCTTTACTTGTTGGCTTAATCCTAGCTACCCCCTAATTAGGCCATGCCCATCTTCTGGCGTCAACACACTAGAATGGATATCACATTTGAAGGCATTACCATTCTAGAGTTAGCAGTATTAAGCATAAGAAGTGAAGGATATGCGAGATTCAATTAGATCTATGGTGGAGCTCTAATGGAGATGACGATATGGTTCTAGAGGGTTTTCAGCCTCACCCCAAATTGATAAAGTTGGAGATACTTCTAATCGTCCCTTTCCAGCTCCGGGTTTAAATCGTCAGAAGTGGATGGGTTCAACTTCTAATTGCCTGCTTCCATTACTAGCGGGTAATTTTGATATCCATATGATTGTATAAACATCTGAAGAACCTTATTGAATTTGGTAGATGGTAGAACATAAGAATTATATAAGATGCACATTTGACATGTGATTTGACTTAAGAATTTACTGTGTTCCATTTTTGCCTGCTGACGTATAGAGCCCTCCGTTTTTGTAAATGTATGCTGTCCTACTTCATTTGCCACGCCAAGTTCATACTCATTGGCGAAACAACTATGCTCACTATATGAGTTACACAAAATTGGTTAAAAAGACCAAAATCAACAATTCTTTGGGTGAAAAGGACATTTAGATTTTGACAAGGATGTAAAAATGGACAAAAATGTAAAAATAGCAAGGATGTAAACATTTCATCCTCGCCCATTTTCAAATACTTTTTCTTATTTTTAATTTACATTATGATGCATCCAGGTTTCATCCTTACTATTTTTAAGTTTAAGTCGGGATGAAACCCGGTTTCATCCTTGCTATTTTTTTAGTGTCCATTTCACCCATACTAATTTTTACTCGTCCATTTGAACCATGTTTTAAAATATTTGGACAAATGACCCATTTTCGATTCTGATTAAGTTGTCATTCTCAGTTTCAGTTTGGACTTGTTGAACAGAATCCACTTTATTCAACCCTATGCTCCTAGAACAACTCGAGATTTCTAGGCCTTTTTCATACTCTAGGGAACAACACAACCATTCAAACTATTCAGAGACCAAAGTACACCACGTATAGAAAACAAACCATGGACGTACATACTAAATGAATTACAAATTGCTTAATAAATTTTCACATACAAACTGAAGGGATCTTTAATCTATACGGAAACACTAGATTGCTAAAATGGATAATCTTCAAAACCCTGATATGTAGAAACTTATGGCAAAAGAGGCTGTCCATTTAAAAAAGAATTCCTAGCTTAATTAAAATCTACCGATTCAGCTGTTTGAAATTGAGACCCTGTCATCCATCCATAATCTGATAGCAACAAAGTTTACTGAAGAAGTAGAAACAAACAATTTGTTTACCGAGAGGCAGAACAGCTAGAGAAGGATCTAAAGAAATGGTAGCATTTGAAGCTAAGAATATCTTAGTTTTTGAGAGGAGAAATCATTGTGTGGGTAAGTTGTTGCCAATGACCATGTCTATTTGGGGTTTTTCTGCTTCCATGGATCATGAACATGAGAGTTTGCTGTTGTTGATTTTCTAGGGTTAGGTTTGAGATTTTATTCTCTCCGGGTAGCAGCTAAATGTAGGCGGAGTAGAAGAAATGAGGCAACTAATTTTACGGGGTCTCTGCAGCCGAATGTGTTAGAGGTTTTGAAAAATTGGAAGAGTTGTCATCTCTCTTCTCAAGCTAAGGAACTTTGGGATAGATTACCTGCTAGCATCACTTGGAGTTTATGGAAGGAGCGTAATGCTCGTACTTTTGAAGGGAATCAAAAACCAAGCGAAGCTATCATTACCGAGATAAAAATTCAGACTATTCACTGGGCTTCCGTTCATCCGTCTATGCAGGGTGTTGCAATTAATGATGGGATTGTTAACTGGAGTCATAAATTTTTTGATCCTCATTAATTTCTATGTTTTTTTTCTATTTTCTTTCGTGTTTTTGGGTGGAACACTAGTTTAGTTCCATTGTTTTGATCTCTTTCAGTAAATGGAGATCTGGGTTGTATTTCTTGGTCTCTTTCAATACAATTTTGTCATTATCGAGCAAAAAAAAAAGAAATGAGGCAACTATCCCACTTATATAATTTAGAGATACATCTAGACCGTTCACATTAGGGTTAAATTGTGGCCGTTGATCTGTTTTCAGTAGTATTAGCTTTAACTGATCGACCAAATGCGAGGTTAAATCATTTGACTCGTGTAAAATAAATTTGGGACGAGGCGTCGAAGAAAAAATTTATGGTTACGAACGTCTTGGTGTTGCATTGTACACTTTTTTCCCATTGGTTCCAGAACTAGCCAAGCCAAGTTAATTCGTATCATGGGCGCAAACTCTGATGGCCGACAGTTAGAAGAAATTATCTTTCTTATTAGAGAAACGTTCAGTAACAACATAGTAAGTTTTTATTCCAGTAGTGGAACGGTCTTTATGCGAGCATCTTTTGGACCTTATGGCTGGAACGAAATGAAACTTTCAATCATAGGGAAAAACTCCGGAAGCCATTAATGACGAAACTCTGTTTAACCATTCAGCTCATGTAGAATTTACATTTCTTAATTATTACCCAGCTAGGAATTTGGTAATTTATAATGAAGGTTATTGAATAATCAACTGCAGTCTACATGCTAGGTTTTTGTTGGACTTGCCAAGGGTAGATTGAAGGATCTTTACGGAATTCCGAATTTCAGATATGGAAGTTGATTAGGTTGGCGAATAGTCATGGAGAGACAAATCCTCAATGTTAAAATCTACTTAAAGTATTTTGGCTCTTACTTGATGAATTTTGACTTCCCTCCATCACATTTAAGACTGAAAATGGAAAGCATATATATATATATATATATATATATATTTCACTTAGACAATGGTTTTTGTTCTTTCAGTAGTTTCTCTTAGACAATGGTTTTTGTTTTGTTTTCCACTGAGAATTGTCTAGGTATATATATATATTCAATCAGTACTGTAAAAGCTTAAGGATGTTGTTGCTGTTGGAATACACGAAAACAGGCTAGAAGAGACCAGAATACAACTCAAAAGAAAACAACCCATAGATTCAAATAACAGACTTAAATTAGACTTATATATAATCTCAATAACTTAATCTTCACATAAAAACTGAAAAAGGATCGGATATTTAATAAAGATAGACAAATAGATTAACAAATACAAAAATTAAGTCTACAAAATCCAAATATGTGGTGGCATTTTACGTCCATTAAAAATTCCTCAACTCAATTGAAATCTGCCGATTCAGCTTCTCTCCAACAAGAGACCCTGTCATCCATTCAATAATCAAATTAACTGATACTAGTGAAGAGAGAGAGCTCTAAAAGAAGGAGAAGCCAATTATTTCGAAACCCAGACCGAGAGTAAAAGAATTTAAAAAAATATGGTTACAATTGACATTGAAAAGATCATAGTTTTTTGAGAGGAAAAATCATTGTGTGGGGAATTTGTTGCCGATGGCCATGTATTTGATGTTCTTGCTTCCATCGATGGATCCAACATGAATAAGAGATTTTGCTGTTTATGATTTTTAGGGTTAGGTTTTGGATTTTTTCCACTGCGCATTTAGATGATGGAGGCAGTAAAGAAATGAGGGCAACTATTCTACTTATAAGGTTTAGTGATGTAGCTTAGATTAGGGTTAAATTGTAGTCGTTGATATGTTTTAGATTTAACGGCTCACACGAATTTCATGACCAACAATAATCCCTATTCGAAGTTTGATTTTAGACGGCTGTGATTTGTTTTATACGTGCACGCCATAGGTATGGAGAGTAAATTGTTTGACTCGTGGGAAAATTTTAGGGCACATCACTAAGGAAGTTTATGGCCTAATGTCAAAGGGCATACCTGTAAGAGCACCCAAAATTAGAGCACTCAAGGTGCAACCAACACTGGAGACATCAACACAAACTGGGGGATGCTTTCTAGGGTTTTGGTTTGGCGGTCACAGCATGCAGCTGTTGATGGTGGATTTTAGACAAGGGGTAAAATCGTAAAACCCCATGACCTAGTGTTACCCGCAACACATTAACTAAGAGCATTTAACTTTCAGTGTAAATAATTAATAGGGGTATTTTTCAAAATACAGATTAGGTTTTTCAACACAGAACCCTAATTCCAAAACCAAGCCGCATCTTCTGCGCACCATGGCAACCATGCCAAACCAAAGCCGCACTCTGCGCACCATGGCAACCATGCCAAACCAAGCCGCACTCTGCGCACCATGGCAACCATGCCAAAACCAAGCCGCATATGCGCACCATGGCAACCATGCCAAACCAAGCCGCACTCTGCCCACCATGGAAACCATGCCAAACCATGTCGCATCTTTGCGCACCATGGCAACCATGCCAAACCAAGCGCATCTCGCAGACCATGGCAACCATGCCAAACCAAGCCTCACTCTTCGCACCATGGAAACCATGCCAAACCAAGCCGCATATTGCGCACCATGGCAACCATGCCAAACCAAGCCGCACTCTGCGCACCATCGCAACCATGCCAAACCAAGCCGCATACTGCGCACCATGGCAACCATGCCAAACCAAGCCGCACTCTGCACACCATGGCAACCATGCCAAACCAAGCCGCATCTTTGCGCACCATGGCAACCATGCCAAACCAAGCCGCACTCTGCGCACCATGGCAACCATGCCAAACCAAGCCGCACCACTCGCGTACCATGGCAACAACGCCATATTTCTAAGCCGCTATGCCTTGGGCCCCGCCAAACATAGCGCCCTAGGTTGCAAGACTTGCAACTAGGTCAACATGGCCGCACGTGCCATTGGCACATGCCAACACGTGCCATAAGCCATATTTCAAGCCGCTATGCCTTTGGCCCACGCCAAACATAGCGCCCTAGGTTTGCAAGACTTGCAACTAGGTCAACATGGCGCACGTGCCATTGGCACATGCCAACACGTGCCGCAAGCCATATTTCTAAGCCGCTATGCCTTGGGCCCACGCCAAACATAGCGCCCTAGGTTTGAAAGACTTGCAACTAGGTCAACATGGCCGCACGTGCCATTGGCACATGCCAACACGTGCCGCAAGCCGTAGTTTCAGTCGCTATGCCTTTGGCCCACGCCAAACATAGCGCCCCAGGTTGCAAGACTTGCAACCAGTGTCAACATGGCTGCACGTTCCATTAGCACATGCCAACACGTGCCGCAAGCCATATTTCTAAGCCGCTATGCCTTGGGCCCCACGCCAAACATAGCGCCCTAGGTTGCAAGACTTTCAACTAGGTCAACATGGCCGCACGCGCCATTGGCACATGCCAACACGTGTCGCAAGCCATATTTCCAAGCCGTTATGCCTTTGGCCCACGCCCAACATAGCGCCCTAGGTTCGCAAGACTTGCAACTAGGTAAACATGGCCGCACGTGCCACTTTGGCACATGCCAACACGTGCCGCAAGCCATATTTCAGTCGCTATGCCTTTGGCCCACGCCAAACATAGCGCCCTAGGTTGCAAGACTTGCAACTAGGTCAACATGGCCGCACGTGCCATTGGCACATGCCAACACGTGCCGCAAGCCATATTTCTAAGCCGCTATGCATTTGGCCCACGCCAAACATAGCGCCCTAGGTTTGCAAGACTTGCAACTAGGGTCAACTCTGGCCGCACGTGCCATTGGCACATGCCAACACGTGCCGCAAGACCATATTTCTAAGCCGCTATGCCTTTGGCCCACGCCAAACATAGCGCCCTAGGTTTGCAAGACTTGCAACTAGGTCAACCTCGCGCACGTGCCATTGGCACATGCCAACACGTGCCGCAAGCCATATTTCTAAGCCGCTATTCCTTTGGCCCACGCCAAACATAGCGCCCTAGGTTTGGAAGACTTGCAACTCAGGTTGACAAGGCATTCCGCACATGCCATTGGCACATGCCAAACACACTTATTTGGTAGCCTAACTTGCAAACCGTGAAACCTACCACCAAGGCATTCCGCACATGCCAAACACACACTTGTAGCCTAGCTTGCAAACCGTGCAACCTACCACCAAGGCATTCCGCACATGCCAAACACACACGCTGGTAGCCTAACTTGCAAACCGTGCAACCTACCACCAAGGCATTCCGCACATGCCAAACACACACGCTGGTAGCCTAACTTGCAAACCGTGCAACCTACCACCAAGGCATTCCGCACATGCCAAGCACACACTGGTAACCTAACTTGCAAACCGTGCAACCTACCACCAAGGCATTCCGCACATGCTATTGGCACATGCCACACGCGCCACTAGCAGCGCCACTTGCACTCAAGATGCAACCAACACTCGAGACATCGACACAAACCGGGGATGCTTCTTTAGGGTTTTGGTTTTGCGGTCACAAAGATGCAGCCGTACACTACGCTCACATTAAGAAAGCGTGAAAAGGAATAAAGCGGTCAAATAAAAAGAGGAAATAATGGTGAAAAACGTTTCGCCCATTAAACCACGTTACCACCTCCTCCCATTATTTCACCCTTTACTCTCTTCCTTCATGAGGCCAGGGTACGTTTCAATCTCTACTTGTATAAATAGGTCTTACCTATTTCCACCAGACAACAAGTCTCGGTCGGGAGAAAAAATACTACACTCTCAGAAAGGCAACTTTGCAAGCTCTCCCAAAAAGCTTTCATCTCTTGCAAGCTTCCTAAGCTTTAACTTTCTGATACAAGTCGAGATACTACTCTCCTCAACACCTTTCTTTGCTTCCCTCCCCAAATCAACCCTTCTCCTCCACTTTGTGACCGAAGCAAGTCTGGAACGGCCATTTCTTGGTTTAGGTTGGACTTGTACAGATTGATCTCTCGAACCTATAAAGTGCTCACGTGCAAAGGCACATTTGTTTAGGAGTTTGAACCAGTTTCTCACTCACCTACCGAATTTACCTGAGAGTAAACGTTTTACCCATAAACATCGAGTGTACACTACGCTCACATTAAGAAAGCGTGAATAAGAATAAAGTGGTCATATAAATGAGGAAATAATGGTGAAAACGTTTTCACCCATAACCACCATCTTGATTTACCACCTCCTCCCATTATTTCACCCTTTACTCTCTTCCTTCATGAGGCCATGGTACGTTTCAATCTCGACTTGTATAAATAGGTCTTACCTATTTCCACCGGAGACGACAAGTCTCGTTCAGGAGAAAAAAATACAACACTCTCAAAAAGGCAACTTTGCAAGCTCTCCAACAAGCTTTCATCTCTTGCAAGCTTCCGAAGCTTTCACTTTACGATACAAGTCGAGACACTTTCTCCGAGCATTATTCCGGTCTCAACACCTTTCTTTGCTTCCCTCCCCAAATCAACCCTTCTCCTCCACTTTGTGACCGAAGCAAGTCTGGAACGGCCATTTCTTGGTTTAGGCCGGACTTGTAAAAATTGATCTCTCGAATCTAGAAAGTGCTCCGTGCAACACATTTGTTTAGGGTTTAAACTAGTTTCTCACCCACCTACCGAATTTACCGGGGAAATCGGTGAAACGATTTTTATCCATAAACAATTGGCGACCACAAATGGGAGGATTGATCTATCGGTTACAATACCAACTCCGACTCCCGATTTCGTTTCCCGGACGTCAAATCCCAACATGGTGGAACTCAGGTCCGGAATGGCTGCCGAGAATACCAGCACAGAACACACCCCTGATGTTAGCGTCTCTCCTAGTAACGTTGTTGCATCACCTGCTGACTACAGTAACATCGAATGCACTCCCTCAAGCGTAGCACCGCCAATCACCAGGGCAAGAGCCGCTGCCTCCTCTAGTTGACTTTAGACTGTGTAGTTATCGAGGCAGGCGCATCGCGCGTGCGGCTTTAGTAGTTGATAATAATGGTTTGATGAGTCTTAGACTTGTTGACTTTAGTTGATAAGTATCTGTTGGCAATATTGTGTATAAACTGTAATGAAACAAACAGAGAAGAATAGATAAGAGAGGAAGGATGCAAACTCAGTTAGACAAACCAAAGTCGAGGCAAGGATTATATCCTCTAGCCGTAAGACAGATTCACCCTGCACTGGTGCTTACGGATTATCGATGTGTGACTCCTAGGATACAACGACTTTCTTCTCGATGTAGTAGCACTCCAAACTTCGAGAAACGGCGAACCAAAACTTAAAGTGATGAACTCTCTCTTTGACACAAACTTTTAGGATGCAAGTAGAATGATGATTAGGTTTCTGATTAATTGATTTCTAATCTAGCGTAATGCAGGGTATTTATAGATGTTAGGTGCCTCTTCATTGAAACTATGTGATGTTTCATGGAGATTCTTCAAGAGATGATAAACATAAATCCCTACCTGGTTATAACGAAGGGTTGCATCCTTTCCCTGTGAAAGGTTCTCTTGCCTGTTAGTTTGGAAGTGAAACTTCCGTGAAACTAACTTTCATACCAGGACCAAAGTCATATAAGGCCCAAACAATAACCCAACTCCCAAATCCATTATGGCACTTAACCTAAGAATGTTCATTCATCTGTAAATTGATTTACAATTTTTCAACAATCCCCCACAAGAATGAAAATTCTTTTAACCATGCAAATGACAATGCAGACAGACACTAAAGAGAGTTCAAACGGAAATAAATTGCATGGGGATAGGTAGATTTCTCCTTGAACCTTCCTTAGTGAATGGCTATCGGACTTACTTTTTGGGTCAATGTGCCGGAGGCTTTGAACTGTCGATTTTAAGTGTAAACCAAGACAATAACTATCACACAATTTATTTCCTTACCAAGTTGGTTCTCATGGTTGTGTTTGTTTGATACCTGAACATACAGGAATTCATGAAGCGCTTTTAGATGAACCTTGCCTATCAAAGGTTCTCAAGGAAGCTACGCCACACTTCTCACTTCATATAGGTGATTTCCTATTAAGAGTATCCTGCCATACCCTATTTGGAAGTTCCAAATCTTAGGAATCATTAAAAGCAATGCTTACCCTTAACTACGCGACATGCTGCACTGTTTCATCATAGGAATGGGTAGAAACATATCTAGAGTTATGTTCCCGATTGCTTCACGTGTGAATCGTTCTTAATTTATGTTGTCTGTTGAACCTAGATCTTGGGATCTCCAAATCAACTAGGTTGAGTTTTTTAATACGATTGGTATATGTAGGCTTTAAGCCCATTCCCTCGATGATCCTTTTGTACCTCTAGTTTATCATGTCACGCGGTCTCATACGACTATTAACTAGAGATTATGCCAACTTGTTTGTACGTAACTTAGTGCATGCTTATCATTTTCATGTCATATATATGTACACGGTCTCATGTAACTCTTCCAATAAGGTGGCCATTCCTTATTCGATTACTTATGTGTCGACAAAGCTAGCTTTCCTTGACATGAATTTAACCCATAGTTACCCCCACAATTGTTGGATTTCAACATTACCACACCCGATACATATAACATTTTCTTTTCACACATTATATGTATGTGGATTATACACCATAGAATCTAGATAATTCATCTGATCTAAATCTACACATCTGTCTCTTTGTACATCACAAGTTCATATTCTAGGAACTTTTCTTGGCATGAAAAGAATCAAGATATACCATTCCGAGAAAAGAAGCAAGATGTACCATTCCAAACAGTACTCACATATCCGAAAGGTTGCATCTCAAGTCCGAGCCTCAAACTTGAATCAATAATCCTGAATCCAAGCCAAGTTTGAATTCTTACTGTGTATGTACAAGTGGCTTTTCAACATCTCTTCCAAAAGATGAAGAAGATCTTGTTATAACCACTAATGACGATTCCTTCATTAGTATGAGGTCGAAGAAAAATCTAAGCCCAAATCCTTAGCCATCTTTTAGATCTCATACGAGATCACCAATGGTGTTGGATGGTAACCTTTTCGGAAAATAGTGTCCTTTACACAAAATCGAATGTTCGTACATAAATTGAACAGACGCATCAAAGAGACACCATAAGAACAATGCTTTCTTCACAGTGGTTATGTGGAGCAGGAGCACCTTGTTCAAGGTTATTAATCCAAATACAAACGGACTCGTATCTGTTTAGATTTGAATTCAAAATCCCATTGGCTATTACTCCAACAACTGCGCAGACTGTTTTGGATCGGAACAGTTTGACGATTTCGATAATTCTAACACACTTGCTAGGTTTATCTCCACTTTTTCTGGCTATGCTGAACTGCATAAATAAAATAAATTTATTTAATCCTCCGTGTAAGCCAAAGATTCCATAGAATTAAATGGTATATCACCAATTAATTCAACGTTTATACTGTGCAAGTGATTACGCCTTGGCTAACCAAAGTTACTGCACACACCAGTACTAAGGCATTCCACTTCTTTCAATAAAGCATTGAACCGAGGCATAATAAATGCCTCCTTTTCCAAATCAATTTAAATTGAATTGAAACGTCATCCCAGCAACCAAGAGGTTCCATCTCTTAGCGGCAACAAAATGCAGTGATAAAGATAGTTGGTGTATGGAACAGAAATTAATTGTTTTCTGAAATTTTCTACTTAAAAGAAATGATACATTTCTTAATTCATAGTGGTTGAAGTAAGAGACTTTAAAATATTGAATACAAGCAGAAATGGGCTACTGACTGTTTGCATGAGGAGTAATCTAATGCTTCAAATTAGTCCCTAACTAATTACGAGATTCAATATGAATTAACGATCTAATTCTTATTAGAGGATATAATCCTTGCCTCGACTTTGGTTTGTCTAACTGAGTTTGCATCCTTCCCTCTTATCTATTCTTCTGTTTGTTTCATTACGGTTTATATACAAGATTGCCAACAATCTTAAGACAGATTCACCCTGCACTGGTGCTTACGGATTATCGATGTCTGTCTCCCAGGATACAACGACTTTCTTCTCGATGTAGTAGCAATCCAAACTTCGAGAAACGGCTAACCAAAACTTAAAGTGATGAACTCTCTTTTTGACACAAACTTTTAGGATGCAAGTAGAATGATGATTAGGTTTCTGATTAATTGATTTCTAATCTAGCTGTGTGCAGGGTATTTATAGATGTTAGGTGCCTCTTCATTGAAACTATGTGATGTTTCATGGAGATTCTTCAATGGATGCTAAACATGAATCCCTACCTGGTTATAACGAAGGGTTGCATCCTTTCCCTGTGAAAGGTTCTCTTGCCTGTTAGTTGGGAAGTGAAACTTCCGTGAAACTAACTTTCATACCAGGACCAAAGTCATATAAGGCCCAAACAATAACCCAACTCCCAAATCCATTATGGCACTTAACCTAAGAATGTTCATTCATCTGTAAATTGATTTACAATTTTCCAACAGTATCCTACAATTAGGATTTCTTAATGTTACTATGTATCAGAGTGAGCTATTTGCACGAGTCATTTGACCGCGCCTTTACTCCGTCACCCAATTTATTGTCCACGTGTTAGACCAAACGAGGCTACACGTGAGGGGGCGTGTTGAGAGACTATTAGTCCCACATTGTATGGGTTTCTAAGATTCTCGCGGTTTATAATCTCTTGGGGCCTCTCCACTCATTGCCAATTGGTTTTGAGTTGGATGCTCGTATTCTAACATGGTATCGAGTGTGCGTGAGTGTGTCAGTTGTTAGTGTGCGGTGTGTGTGTGCCGGAGCACGTGAGAGACTAATGTTACGCAACAAGCTAATGATGCTTTCGGGTAATACCGCCTCACGATGCAAACCATGGAAGGCATATATCTACTCTTTCTCATTCTCGACATTAGTCTCTCACGTGCTCGGCACACACACACCGACACTCAACAATCGACACACTCACGCACACTCTATTACTCTCCCTCAATCTCAAGTGGTCTGTAAAAGACAACATGAGATTGCACAATCGACACACTCACCAAGACAAACCATTCTATGCACATTAGTAGTAATAAAGCAATTGTAGAACTTCATTTGGTGTTGCAAGGACTATAGTATGTGGTAAGCCAAAAGTAGAAGTGATGAGTAGTATAAATGCGCAAAGCAGTTAGCTTGATGTAGATATAAGAAGTAGTCGGGCAGTTGACATTGCCGGGTGACAGATACGGTGGTGGTGTTGAAACAGGACAAAAAGTAACAAGACGAAATAACCACTTACCGCAATATCGCAATACCCCCGCAAATACCAATGCCCACTAACAAAAGAATATAGGTGCACAATTCGACCAAAACGAAACATGTCGTAGTAAACCGTCATCAAAACGAGAATGAGAAGAGAGTAGATAAATCAGAACACCTGAGCAATTGTAATACCCGATATGTAAACGTGGCCGAACTTAAGACATGCGGTGGGAAAATGATCAGCGCCAACAGTAGTAGCCTTAGCAGCATTGAACAACTCAGCTGAAGTACACACATATAGATCTGATAGAAGTATATCATTGCTTATAGTAGAAATGCATATATATATATATTCTGAAGACCCTGAACCAAATGGAATATGAAAGTATAGAAATAGGCATAGCATGCCAGTACTGCAGTAGATGATCAGCATTTGTCTTCAGAGCATAAGCAAAAAACAACACTTTCAGCACAGTCACAGGCACATCAAAATATAGGTACAACAATAATAGGATTTGTAGAACAGGACCAGGTGAACCATATCAAGTAGCATGAGGTAGCAGCTAGTAGAATAAGATGAATCTGACATGAAGCACTTGGACAAGTAGCCGAAAAACATCTCGCACCAAAACATAATATTCATCCACATACATTGCTAGCCTTGAACTGATTGAGAGTAGTACGCAGAGATTATAATGGTAGGACTGAACTCATACTGGGATGACTAAAGCAGTTGAGCATTAAAGCATTAAGCAGCCAAACCTGTAAGATTTGCCATCACATTTGGAAGAAGCTTCAAATGAATTAACAATACAGTGACAAGAGAACACTCACTTTGAAGAGATTCTCATCACATTGCCGACACCTACGTTCTCGACAACATATATATGATTCCCATTATTAGTTATTAAGACTTACTGTTTAAGCTATTGCATGTATTCATTTCATGTTACGAATGGGGAGCTTGAGCCACCCACAAGAAGTAACAAACACACAAGGGAAAGAATACCATGAATCGAACATTTTACGATATTGAAGATGAACTTCATCGAATTATTTCAAGAGCATGAAAAATAATAACCACAGTTGCACATTATCAACATCTGGGTCAAGCTTGGTTGACATCAGTGTAGACAAACCAACAAGCTCCACTTGCTTAATGCTTTCTAAGAAAGCCAATTGATGTTCAGTGCGTAAACACCATTAAAAACGCAAGATACTTCAACACATGATTGAGGACTGCCTTGAAATAAGGATTGAGATTGAAGTATGAAGAATGAGCCGTTAAGCACTGACATGATTTCCACCCACAAACTCTCAATGATTCAGTGGGAATTTTAAGTTTTCGCCCTACTGAACCCAACGTGATTCAGAACACACTCAGACCCTTTCAGCATCGAGGGGATCAAGAACAGTAGACAGTAAACAAGATGTAAACAATTATTATGATGTATAAGGTAGTTGAAGATGATGGATGATGTTGAGCTAGTGATGAAAATGAACACATGAGATCAAATCTAAAATGTATCTAAAAACATTAAGGTGGAACTGAGCGGGGACTCAAATTTTAGTTGATGAGGTAGAGATTTCACTTGACAAATGAACAGAAAGTGAAATAACTACATGCTCAAACCTAAAACTGAATTTTAGATCTAAATACATGCCATCCCGTTTGTTGACGTAGCATAGGTATCAACCAAATCAAAACCCTAATTCTTACTAAAAACACCATTAATGGGAGGATGAAGAAAATTACCAAGTTATTTGTAGATGTAGATAGGAAACTCATCAGTGAGTTGAATTAATTAAACCGAGATGATTGAACGATGTCAGCCTTCAAATCCGATCATGTATGAGCCAGAAGATGATGATGAGCATCAGTGTGGTGGTGATTGTTGAAGAAAGGTGAAGTAATGGTGGTTTTGATGAAGAAGCAGGCAGAGATCGAGGTCTCGTAAATTAATTTCGAGTCCGAGTACCAATAGTAAGCAATGTAGACACGAGGATTTCTTAATGTTAATATGGTATCGGACACAAATTAATTTCGAGGGTACCGATCTGTTTCTTCATCAAAACCACCATTACTTCACCTTTTCTTCAACAATCACCACCACCGTTAACTCATCATCATCGCCGCCGCTAGCTTAGACGAGACTAAGGCCGATATCGCTCAATCATCTCGCATTTGAGACTAATTCACTCCTCTATGAAGTTTCTATCTACATCTACAACAACGCTGGTAATTTTCTTCATCCACCTCCATTAATGGTGTTTTCTCGCAAGAATTAGGTTTTGATTTGGTTGATACCTATGCTACGTCAACAAACAGATTGCATGTATTTTAGATCTAAAATTCAGCTTTTAGGGTTCAGCTCTTGGTTATTTCAATTTCCCTGTTTGGTTTGTTGGTTGAAATCTCTACCTCATCAACTAAAATTTGAGTCTCCGCGGTAATCTCCAATTTCATGTTTAGATTACTTTAGATTTGATCTCATGTGTTCAATTTCTACATCACTAGCTCAACATCATCCAATTTCATCTTCAACTACCTTATACATCATAATTAGCTTGTTTTACATCTAATTTCTTTATCAAGTTCTCACTGTTCTTGTTCCCCGATGCCGAAAGGGTCCGAGTGTGTTCTAGTCCGTTACACCAAGGTCTAGTTAGGGCGAAAACTTAAAGTCATTCCACCCGATTGATTCAGCCAGGTTGAGAGTTTGCGGGTGGAAATTGATGTCGCACATAGTGCTTAACGGCTCATTCTTCATACTTCCAATCTCAATCCTTATTTCAAGGCGTCCTCACTGCGGTGTTGAAGTATCTTGCGTTTTTAATGGTGTTTCGCAATTGAACATCGAATCGAGCACGAGTTACATTAAGTACAGATTGGAGTTCTTTGTTGAGTTTGTCTACACTCAGTATGCAACCTAGTTTTCAGCTTGCATATGTGTTCAATGTGCAACCTGTGGTTATTCTATTTTTCATGCTCTTCAAATAATTCACTTGAAGTTCATCTTCAATACTGGCAATAAATGGATTCAAGCCTGGTCATGAACTGCTTCTTTCCTTTGTGTCGTTTTACTTTGGTTTAGTTGGCTCAAGCTCCCTATTCGCAACATGTAGTGAATGAATACATACAATAGTCGGGAATTAGTAAGCCCCGCGTAAATAACCGAATAATGGGAATCATATATAATGTTGTCGAATTCATGGTGTCAAGACAATGTTGAGAATCTCTTCAAAGTGATTCTCTTTGTCACTGTATTGTTAATTCTGATTTGAAGCTTCTTCCAGCTAAGTGAAGCAAATCTTATTTGGTTTGGCTGCTTATTGCTTCTTAATGCTCAATCTGCTTAAGTCATCGTGTATGAGTTGATCCTCAAGATAGTCTCAGACTTTACTCTTCTCATTCTCGTTTGATGGCGGTTTACTACAGCAAAGATGTTTTCGTTTTGGGTCGAGAATTGTGCACCTATATCTTATTACTTTACAATTGTGTTAGAGAGTGTGTTTCAGATTAATTGTAATAGCCGAGCATATAAACTCGATTCTATCTCGTAAACAAATATCTTTCTTTCAATCTTCTCCATCTCATGGTACCCGAATAAGTGGTGCTAATGAATGAATGCTTTCTCGCATATCATTGGGTCACTTCCATGCAACTTAGTCACATTGTCCTGAATGTGTTACATCTGTGTGAGACACATGAAGTATGGGATTCTCTATTATTTTGGAGTGTGCCTCTAAGCTTACTTACAACAAGTGTGAGTATGTACAAGTCCTCATCCACGTTCCAGATTGCATTACTTTTTCCAATATCGCCTAGCCAGCCGCAACATCAACTTGGGTGCAACTGTCGCATGCCTACATCATCACCTCCTTTATGCTATTTCACGAGCTACACCAACCGATGTTAGTTCCAATGTCGAGAAAGCCGGTTGTGTGTGCAACAATGAGGTCATGTGAGATTTGTGTACAATCTCAAGTTGTCTCCTTCAGCCATTCTCCTTGAGCTTGAGGGAGGGTAATAACATAGTATTGAGGTCATGTGAGATTTGTGTAAGTGTGCATAGAGCACGTACGCGGTGAGTTGTGTTAGAGAGTGTGTCAGTATCAATTGTAATAGCTCCAGTATATAAACTCGCCTATCTCTCGTAAACAAATATCTTTCTTTCAATCAATTTGATTCAAATCGTTGCAATGTAGACATCAGGATTTCCCTGTGTTACTAGTTTTAGCCAATTTCTGACATTTTATCTTTGGTATGCTAATTTATTTCTATAATAATATATGTATTTAACTAAAATATCTCAAAAATATTTATTTTGGAGAACATAAAATAAGTGTGCTAGCACAAGACAAAGACGGCACAACACGTTTATTTTTCTCGGCATTAAAGACAAAGACGGCACGCCATTTAGCACAAAGACAAAGACAAAGACAACACGTCAATCTCCTAAGATAAAAAGCTCAAAGACGAAAGACGCTAAGCACGTGACTTCGTAGGTCGGGTCAGGCGCCAAGCACGCTTTACACCTCTAGTCGGGATGATCAGCAAGTTGGAAGAGAATTCATATCGTAAAATTGAGATTCTAGGCCGTCAAAGACAGAGATGCAAACTTGATTGAAATATGCGCAAAAGAGAAGCCACAATGCCTAGTCCTCCAACCGATTTCAAATGGCAAAACTTGTTGAATCCCCGCATTCCCAATTACACACGGTCCATAATTCCAATTCCCAAGCATGAATATGCTCGATTCATCATGTCAATTCGGCCCTCTCCTATTTATCACATGTTTTCTTTTTTGTTGCCTGGAAAAAATAAGTTGCCGCTGGGGGTCTAACTTATTTTCCGAAGACTCGAGTTCCAATGTAATTTATCGGAATTTCAAGTCCAACAACATCTTGATACACAGATGATAATACACATGATGATAACACACACAGATGATAACTCCGTGGATTTTCCAGACACCAAAATTCCAAATTCATATTTTTCTGGGAGATGATAGAAGTTGCCATGGTTTTCATATGGACTCATAACAGTTGAAATCACACTCTAAATCTAATACATACTGCTTTTTGATTTGAAATATCTCTATTGGAAATAGCCAATAGAGAACTTGTGCCACTCGTAAAACCCATAGAGAACTTGTGTCACTACAGAAAAACCCTTCTCTGGCTGCGCAGTTGAGAAAGCTATTGTTCCCAATTGGATTTCCGAATGGTGCTTGTAACAACACTACACAAAGACTGCACATGCATGTAGTGATTAATATTGCATCACAAATAATTTAACCAAAATGTTATGAATTAGATCATCTGATTTAAATAGAAAAAAGTACACACATTTGGCACAATGTGTATTGTTTAAACTACTCAGTATAGACTAAGACTTCCAGCCAGCGATCAATCAAGGTTTAAACTACTCTCGTTTGTACTATCGGGCTAATTTTCTTAGTAGATAGATGAATTTTGACTTGCAAATGGAGTCCAATGTTTGTCACCCCGCTACTAAACAATATTTTTTCAGAGTCTGTTCATACTCCCTGTAAAGAGTAGATATTCAAGAGACAAGAATATACAACTCAAAGAAAACAAAACCATAAATGCGCTTAAAAAGACTTGAACTAGACTTAATTATTACTCAATATGTTGATTTTCACGTACAAATTCAAAGGCTCTTTAATGAAGATAGCAAAATAGATAAACAGCTACAAAAATTAAAAAAATTCCTCAGTTCAACTACCAATTTCAAAACCCTATAAAATCATTATGAAATTCCAATCCCAAATTCAGAGATCTAGTACAAGAAACTTATCAATCTTCTTGCTTTATATCTCCGGTACATCTATGGAGAATGTATTATCAGGTGGACGCTCTTGATTCGAAGACGCACTAAAGCTCCCCGACTAAGAGGGTTGATAAATGTCATGCGGCCGCATTAAAAGTCCCAACCGAATAGCCGTGTATTTGATGTTTATGCTTCCATGGATCATGAACAAGAAGAACATGAGGGTAGTTGTAGATTTTAGGATTAGGCTTTGGATTTCTTTTCTCTGCGCAACAGATAGATGGAGGCGGAGAAGAAATAAGGGTTTCTACTTATATGGTTTAGAGTTTGGCGTGTTCGAGAATAGGTTAAACCGTAGTCATTGATCTGTCAGGCACTACGTATTCATTTCTTATTCTTCTTCTTTTGTGTTTCAAGCTTCATTTGATAGGATATATATGAAGATGTCCGATCATGTGGAACACGTTAGAAACAATGCACACGAACCGACATTTCTTAAAGCAGACAGATTTTTGGTAGCTAAATTTCGAGCATCACTTTATTCCGAGGCATTTGAACCAAATTGATGAGTTGTTTTATGCTCAACTTATCATTTAGATGTCATACTCTAAACTAGTTCCTATCTAGCTTATGATATCAGGGACTTATTGAAATTTGTTTAAATCCACAATTATTACACATTAGTGCTTGAAACATTATGTTTTTATAAATGCCTATGGATTTGGTTAAATTATTCATTTCGCTACTCTTACTTCTCTCTCCCATTAGTGCCTACTTCGTGCCACTCCCAGTTTGTTGCATACTAAGTGCATCTGCTGTTTCTATAGATGAGAGATATCTAGGGTCGTGGTTACAATATTTGTTTCATTCCGTTCTTATTCATAGGGCACACAATACATAAAATATATTATGGTCTCTGAAGATAGAGGTTTTAGATTAACGGTTGAGTTGTCATTCTCAGTTTCAGACCACTTTCTGCAACCCTATGCATATATTTTTACAAATGAGATTAATCAAATCGTGGTTATACTTTTTTTCACAGTGTGCCCATACTCATAACAGAGACCAGACAAACCATAGATTAATTTATTTATTTTTAAAAAAGAAAAAAATTCACAAGCAAAAAAACAAACTTATAATTTAAATTAGGGTTACTCAACAAATTGATCTTCACATAAGGATCTTTAGCAAGGATGAGAAAACTAGGTAGATAAAATTAGATTAGAAAATACAAAAATAAATCTTCAAAACCCAGATACGTAAGTTGAATCTCCCTAAGAAATCCAAACAGGAGTAAGTTGCCGGCGAAGGAGAAGCCAATAACAGAATAACTTGTTTACCTGAAATAAGATCAATTAGAAAAGAATCAAAAAAATCTGGTGAAAGCCAAAAGAGATAATATCTTAGTTTTTTGAGAGAAGAAATCATTATGGGGAAGTTGTTCTTGATGAACATATGTTTCTGCTTCCATTTATGGATCATGAACAAGAAGAACATATGAGAGTTTGTTGTTGTTGATTTTTAGGGTTAAATTTTGGGTTATTCATTTTTTTCGGCGCAGCGAGAAGAAATGAGGGCAAACTTTTCTACTTATAAGGTTCAGAGATCGATCTAGTCCGTTCATTTTAGGATTAAATAGTAACCATTGATCTGTTTTTAGTACTAAATTTAACGGCTTACACAAATTTTATGGCTAACCAAAATTTAATCACAGACGGTCCTGTGATATATATTATTTTTCACATAGATGCCAAAGGTGTCTTAAATTATTTGACTCGTTAACTAATTTTGAGTCGAGGGAAGATTTTGGGGCATACCTATAAGAAAGTGTGTGCTCCCATGTCAAAATAAGAGCACCAAAAATCGTGTGCAAACGCTAAAGTAATGGCCAACAACTAGATCAAGCTATCAATTTAGCCCCCCCTTGAGAAAGGGTTGATAACACCACAGCATTTCTAATTTTTAAAAAGTTTTAGCGCAAGCAAGTTCCTTGTTTGGTGACTATGTGAAGTATTATATGTCCACTATACCGGTATTATAAGCCAAATGTGTCTCATTGTGCATCGATGTCATTTACCGAAACGTTTCAGGAAACGAGAACACTCGGGGAAGGTGGATATGGGGAAGGTGGATATGGGCGTGTATGTAGAAATATTCTGAATGATGGGACAAGCTAGGACGGGAGCGAGAGCGCGGTCGGGAATGAAATTGAGAACGGGAACGAGAATCATAAGATGTCTTAAAAATCAAATTCGAGGAGCCAGTTGGGAGCCTAAATTAGGCTATTAGGTTTCTAAATTTTTAATCCAGAAATAAGACAAAAAGATTAAAAAAAAACTTAGAAATTATGGGTCTTTAAACTGTATTCAGGTTGATGGCATTTTACTATTAAGTTGTGCCGGTGGTGTTGGAATAGACTTTTCTCTCTATTCAGGTTTGTTTTTCTCCTCTAAAGTTCACCACTTGATGGCATTTTACTATTAAGTTTCATTTACTCAATGCATGCATTACTAAATACCAAATACAGTCATCCAATATCTGGGTTGATGGTTCAATAGTGTGATAAGTAGTATAATTTCTTAACATATGATAAGTAGTAAAATTTCAGGGAAAATGATATGAGAATTGGAAGTTGATTGATGCATGCATAGTCATCAAGAGACGAACCCTCATTGTCATGTTGCGGTTTTTTTTGCTCTAAAATCATGTAAAGTTTATACTTCCATATTACATTGCTTTCAAATGGCACTATACTTCCATGCATAGTGCAGTACTAGAATCTAAAGATTTGGTAAAGAAAGAAGCACAAAGTATCATAGGTTTTGAGAGGAGAAATCATTGTGTTGGGAAGTTGCTGTTGATGGCCACATATTTGATGTTTCGGCTTCCATTGATGATAGATCATGTAAAAGAACAACATACGAGAATCGGCTTCCATTGATTTTTAGGGTTATTCTTTTTCTCTCTATATAGATGGAGGCGGAGAAGAAATGAGGGCAACGGTTCTCTGCTTATAAGGTTTTGAGATGTAGCCCATTCAGATTAGGGTTAACTGGCAGCCGTTAATCTGTTCTCAACATTAGGTTTAACGGCTCACACGAATTTTATGACTGACTGTTATTTCTAACAGAAGTTTGACCCGTGTAAACTAATTCTGGGACTGGAGCGTGGGAAGATTTTTAGGGAATATCTATAAGAAATTGTATGCTCTCATGTCAATTCGTATTTGTTTGGGAGAGCCAATAATGTAGTGTTTGTTAATAATATTTTGTTTGGGACAGCCAAAAATCGTACTTTCAATGTTATTCTCTTTCCTCTTTTGTGTAATTCTCAGGTTTATCCTCCTTAATTTATACTATCATTTTACACTCACCTCCAAATAAGATTTGATAATGGATAGAGTTTAGAGCCACCAGATGAACGTTTTCCGTGAGACCCTTAAGCTGATTTGAGGTATTTCGAAGTCCGGATTAGTGGAGTGACATGCATATATGTGTACATAAACCATTGGAACAGTATAAGCATTATAATTCATCGCAGTGCCACCGTTATTTTAAAAAAAAAAAAAAACTACTAAATTTATTTCAGTGTTACTGGAATATCACTAGGATAAGTCACTCTAGGAGTTGTTTCTACAAAAAATTCTCAGTCAGGTTCATTGTACTTTAAAGAAACCTATCATGTGTTACTCACTACATCATCACTAAGGAAATTCAATCCCTAGAGTTGTTTCGGAAGAAATTCTCATCAAATAGCATTGTACTTTTTTTTCCTTCTTAACAAAACCTATCATTTGTAACTTATTTTCGAACATTTGATATCATAGTACTAACTGAGACCCTGACATTTGTTATCAGAGTTCAAGCTAAATTTAAGAGATTAGGAGACCAGTTAGGTTAATGCTAAGTAATGAGTTAGCCAAATTGGGGTTAATTCTGAAATTACATGGGATGTCACTTTGGATTGTATGCATTGGGTTAATTCTTTTGGGCCTCTTGTGCTAAATTGGGGTTCTTACCCTTGAGAAGGGCACCCGTTAGGGATTAGAATGTACCAATAAATAAGCTAGCTACACTGGAAATTACTGCTCTCTAACTATTACACTAAACGTAGCCGTCTTCGTTTCTCTCGTTTCAGATCTCTAATCCTCCAAAACTTCATTTTGATTTTATGTGGTTTATAGAGAATGGATTACTGGGATGATGCTCAGAATCTATGTACAAGATCAAAGACAACCTCCAGCATTATGATTTTTCATGCACATAGGCAAACTATTTAGAGACCACGGTACAAACCATAGATGCAAAATAAAACTCAAATTAATCTTAAACTAAATCTACTCAATAACTTGGATCTTGACATACAAACTGAAAGGATCTTTAGTAAAGATGAGAACACTGACTGGAAAAAATGGATTAACTTGAAACACAAAAATAAAACCTCAAAACCCAAGAAACATAACATGTAAAAGAGACCGATCATTAAAAAAAATTCTCCTCGCTAAATTGAAAGAGGAGACTCATCAATGACCCACGTTGTCGCAATTTGATTAATCTAGAACTAGGCTCACAATATATGTCCGATATCCGGAGTCCGTTTCCGATTATTCGAGATCCTATAGGATTTATCCGCTTATCGGATATCGGATATCGGATCGGGATATGTTTATCGGATATTTTCCCTTAACCTATCGGAATCGGATTGGGCTCCATCCGTTTGGTTAATATTATCCGATATCCGAATAAGTAGGGGCGTACTTGTAATTTTCCCATACCAAGTATTCTAGTGTGGAGTCTAGAAGACTCAAGAGTCGAACTCATTTTCGATTTCCTTTCTTTTTTCTTCTCTTCTCGGTTCTCACTCCTCACTCGCTCCCTCCTCTCGAATCTCGATCTCTCCAACTCCATGTTAATCACTCAATCGTATTGATTCGCTCCCCCTCTATGTTGTTAATAATTTCTCTTTTTAATTTGTTCGATTTCTATGTTCGATTATTATGAAATTAGGTTTTTCGTATGGATGGAATTTTGTTTCTCATGAAAGATTTGAGATGGGTTTAAATTGAATTAGAATATGAGGTTGCTGAATAACTTAATATTGATAGTTAGGGTTTGATTCTATTAATAAGATAGTTATTGATTCCGTTAATACTGAAATTTGTTCTTGTTGTTAAGATGAAATAGATACAAGGAATAGATCTCTTTTGGTTGTTATCATTCGATTTAAATTCCTCCCTCTTCTAGGATTTTCGATTTCATGGTTTTCATTTTTTATCCAAGATCTCGCGACTTGTTATCACCATTTCTTCCTATCTTTTTAGTTTAATCATTGTCCTGCTCATGAAATCAAGTTAATCTCTTGTTGTTAATGTTTATTGCGGGGCTACCAGAAAGGTGTTAAAACTCCAAAGAGTTAAAGAAGAAGAATGTAAGTTGTAATTAGTATTTTGATTAAAAAAATGATGTGAAGTTAGCCAGATGTTGTTTTCTCATGTCCCTTAAAAGCTTATCATGTATTATTAGTATTTTTCAGTGTTTTGTGGTGCATAACTTCACAAATTTTTAAGTTCCATGCCGAACAAAGTCCCCTGTATCTCTAGGCTGCACTAACTTTGCACAGTATTGTTGTGCAAGGGGTTAGCTTTAGTTGCAGGTGTCCAACGATGATTCGGATGGGTTGGTTGCATGCTAGTCTAATTTGAATTTGCTCCTACTAATAAATTTGTGATTTCAGATCAAGAACAAACTACTATCAGCTGAAAGTGTAGTGAAGGATTCATCTTTGTCCTGAGAAAGAGACTCAAGTAAGCAAAGTTGGTGGTGAAGTTGCGAGCTCCCGCTGCCGAAAAGCTACAACAAAACTCCTACCTCGGGTACTTCACCTTCTTAATTAGTTCAAGCATCTGTTTCTCTACGTTTGGAGTTGTAGCCGAGATCTTTGCTTACAATCCAAGTAGTATCTAATTGTCAATAATATGTCTGGTGCAAATTTCAAACATAATTCTTGAACTCTTATGATTACTCAAAATGGATTTGATAACCCATTGGCACGTTGCGTTTCTCGTCTGTAGGTACGCGTCCTTCATGTAGTAGTTATCTCATCAATTCCATCTAATCCCTTACCATCCGTTATGCAAAGATAGGCTTTCATGAGTAAGTTTAATAGTAGCAAACTAGCAATGCATTTGATGGAAGCGTTTTTTGTTTCTTTTATAGGGAGTTAAGGCCCGCATATGGTTCTCTAAGGGTGTTAAATTGCACAGGATTTATCTTTTCGAATTTCAAGTAGTTTACTAGTATGCACATGAGGAATAGAAGTGTAATCTCTTTTACAATTGTTGCTGATGTCGACACTCATATTAATCGTAGCTCTAGTGTTTATTCGAGTACCATAATGTCTTCCTGTCTTTGACATCAAGTCTCTCTTATGCATTTTGTTCCCCCATCTCTTCTCTTTTTTGTGTAAGATATTAGATATTTGCCGAGATCTTTGCTTACACATATTTCCGTTATTAACTTGATAGATCTTTGCTTACACATATTCCGTGTTTAATTTTGATACAGAAATTGTGAAAATGTTTAAAAGACCACTCAAGTCTACTAAGAAAGTTGCAGCCAAGTTCCAAGACCTCGAATTCAACCCTTTGCCTCGATCTCAATCAAATGTCGTCATTTCTGGATGCCTCACAAACACCAAGTGTTCAAGCTTCAACAATTGGCTCAACACCGGGTACTAGTAATGTTAGGATTACCAAATTAAGAGAACCCAGCTTAATGTTACCATGTCGACTCTCATACGTGGATGATAAAGATAGAGAAGTTGAAGAGGAGGATCCACCGATAACCGCTTTGAAGAAAAACCGAGCAACAACTTCTTGGGTGTGGGATGAATTTGAAAGGGATGTTAAAGTAAGACACAACAAAAACATGTGAGGGAAGCTGTTGTAGTAGGTACATGCAATCATTGTAATAAGGAAGTTGACGCAGATAGTGTAAGTGGTACTTCAAAGTTATCTAATCATCTAAAGATCTGCCCAAAGAGAAGAGAACAAGCCCGGGCAAAGAAGATTTCCACTTCACCGAAAAAACAAGAGTAACCAAGCTGCAAAATTAGCTAATTATAAGTATGACCGTTAGGTTTAGGGAATACATGGTTAAAATGATTGCTAAGCATGATTATCTCTTAACATGGCTCAACATTTTTACTTTAGAATGTTCTGCAAGTCTTTGAACCTCGGCTAAGATCATGTAGGAACACAACTAGGAGTGATTTGATGAAGCTTTTTCATGAAATTAAACAAGAATTGCAAGTAGTATTGGATAACTTGACTTCTAGATGTAGTCTTACAACCGATATGTGATCAAAGCATACTAAAGATGGGTATTGTTGTGTAACATGCCACTACATAGATGATGAATGGAACTTGAATAAGAAAACATTAGCTTATATTTTAGTGCCATCACCACACACGGGAGATGTTCTTACCGAATGTATCAAAACTTGCACTCTTGAATGGAACATAGATAGGAAATTCCTTTCTTTAACTGCTGATAATGCTGCTACCAATGGTGTTATGATGAGAAATTTGATTAAATGGCTAGATAGCAAGGATTGTTTAGTTATTGATGGGAAATTGTTTCACATGAGGTGTGCCAACCACATTCTTCATTTGGTTGTACTAGATGGTATGGAAGTTCGGCTAAGTTTGTGTTATCAATTAGAGAGTGTGTTAAGTATATCAAAGCTTCACAAGCTAGGAAAGAGAGGTTCACACAGCTAGTTGTCACAATGTAGGTTGACCGGAAAGGCACTTAGTCTAGATGTGGACACTAGTGGAACTCAACTTTTGTTATGCTTTTAAGAATGCAATAGAATTAAAAAAAGCGTTTGAAAGATTCGCTGAGACTGATCGTGATTTCTGTCTACCAAGTGAAGATGAGTGGCAACAAGGGGTAGTTATTTGTCAATGTTTAGAGGTTTTTAATGATGTTTCAACCAAGTTTGCAGGGGTTAAGTATCCAACTGCAAATCTGTACTTCAATGGGGTATATCAAGTTAACAGGTGCATCAAGCAATGGGAAATCAGTGGTTATGAGTATATCAGAAAAATGGGGTTGAAGATGAGGGGAAAATTCGATGCATATTGGCATGAAAGCAATTTGGTTATGAGCATTGGAGTTGTGTTAGATCCTAGGTTCAAGGCAAGATGGGTAGAGTTTCGTTATAAGAAATTTTATGGAAACAATGATTATACAACGGAGTATGGTAAATTCAGAACACAATTGACAGATCTCTTCAATGCATATGATTCACAGAACTCAAATGCCGCTGAAAACTATTGCCGCAGCTCTGTCTCTAGCTCAAGTATGATGGATTCAGACAATCTAGATGAGTTTGATCCTGATTATGCTTGAGTTTATGACCAAAACAATGACTATGAGGTGCGTAAATCAATCGAGATGTACTTAGAAGAACCAAAGGTGCTGCCCAAAGGCTCTCCAAAAGATGAGTATTTGTTTGATATCTTAAGTTGGTGGAAACTAAATGGTAAGTACCCAACCTAGCAAAGATGGCAAGGGATTTATTGGCTGTTCCAACACCAAAGGTGGCATCCGAATCAATGTTGATGCTGGTGGTAGAGTGCTTACGACACACAGATCTTCATTAGATCCAGAGTTGTTGAAGCATTGTTGTGCGTAAAGTGATTGGCTGCCAGACTACTTTAGTGAAGGTAATATTTCTTTCATTTGCTTAAACTCGGGGTGCATAGTTTCGTTTGTTATTCTCACAAATCACAATCAGGTTATTGGTAGTCCTAGGGGATACTCCGCTAGTGGGTAACTTTGTGTTGCCCGTAGTAAATTTGTTAATTTTATTGTTGACTTGTTGTAAATTTGTATTGCAGATGTGGAAATTGAAGAATGAAGACGAGAGTCGAGATAAGAAAGTGACAGATCGACAAAGGATGATTACAAATTGACAGCCCTAGATATCTTGCTTTCTTTAGCATTTGCTTTTGTGTTTTCTTTCCCGTGTGTGTGAGAGTAAGAGACAGTTTATGAATATGTTTTTAAGATTGTTTATGTGTTTGAAGACAGTTTGGATGGAATGTTTGAGAAATAGGACTTAAATTTCAGTTCGAACATGTTTTACAAGATTTTTAAGTTTTATTGTCGGAACCGGATTTTATCTGGATAAATATCCGATATCCGATAACCTTATCATATCGGAACCGATATCTCGATTCTTAGTATCCTATAGGATATTATCGAATATCGGATATCCTAGTTCTTACCCTATCGGACACGGATTCCAAAATATCCGACGGATATTCATCCGTTGACAGGCCTAACGAGAACCATATCTCAACTAGAAAAGAATCTAAAAAAAATGGTAGATCGATTTGGAGGGAGAAAATATCACATTTTCTGCTCCCATTTTCTGCTCCCATTGATCGTGTATTTGGTGTTTCTGCTCCCATTGATGGATCGTGAAAAAGGGAATTTGCTTCTGTTGAGTTTTAGGATTTGGTTTTGGATTCTTTTTCTCTCTGGGCAGCAGCTAGTTGAGCTAGTTTTAGGCGGTGAGAAAACAAAGGGAACGATTCTACTTATAAGGTTTAGATCTATCTCTTGATTAGGGTTAAATTATAGTCGTTGATATGCTTTAGTTTTTAACGGCTCACACGTAATCTTATGACTCTGGCGCAAATTGATTATAGACGGCCGAGATTTTAGGGTATTAAATTGTTTGACTCGTGGGGAAAATTTTAGGTATTCACTCTCTCCATAATTAGACGGCTGTGAATGACAATTCTGAAAAGCCATTCAAATGACAACTCTGTCACGTATGAAGTTAGTTACAGCATTATTTGCATTTCTTAAACGGAAAATGGGCCATTTGTCCAAATATTTTTAAAACACGGTTCAAATGGACGAGTAAAAATTAGTATGGGAGAAATTGACACTAAAAAAATAACAAGGACGAAACTGGATTCATCCTCGACTTAAACTAAAAAATAGCAAGGATGAAACTAGATGCATCCTAATGTAAATTAAAAATAAGAAAAATTATTTGAAAATGGGTAGGATGAAACTGTTTACATCCTGGCTATTTTTACATTTTTGTCCATTTAAACAGCCTGGCGTCTTTAGGGGCGACCTCAAAAGAATTAGGGGCGACACAAAACGACAAAAAATGTCATAATCGGGAGGTTAATCCATAATCGGTAGATAACTATACAATCGGTAGTATAGTTATCTACTACCCTTTAATGGCCAAACTACCCTTTACAATCGGTAGATAACTATACAATCGGTAGTTAATCACAATCGAGAGGAAATTTAGTTTGTATAACTTCCGAATATAAAGTATCCCCAAAATAAAATCCTATACCTTTTGAATTTTGACTATCCTATAATCGGTAGTAAATAAAGTTATCTTGACTCCCGATTAAAGTAGACCTTTGGAAAAAATGCTACTATAATTGGTAGGGAATTTAGGTTATTTAACTCCCGAATATAGAGTAGCCCCAAATTGAGATTTTGCAAAAATCCTTCTTTTGGAATTTTGTTGAGCCTATAATCGTAGAAGAAAGGAAGAGTTATCATGACTTCCGATTATATGCTGGCTCTCTTTGCAAATATCCTACCATAATTGGTAGTCAAGATAGTTTATATAACTACCGAATATAGAGTAGCTCCCAAAATCGATTTTTGCAAAAATCCTCTTTTTTTGAATTTTGGTTGAGCCTATTATCGGTAAGAAAGGGAGAGTTATCATGACTTCCGATTATACAGTGGCTCTCTTTGCAAATATCATACCATAATCGGTAGTCAAGATAGTTCATATAACTACCGAATATAGAGTAGCCCCAAAATCGATTTTGCAAAAATCCTCTTTTTTGAATTTTGGTTGAGCCTATTATCGGTAAGAAATGAAGAGTTATCATGACTTCCGATTATACAGGTGACTCTCTTTGCAAATATCATGCCATAATCGGTAGTCAAGATAGTTCATATAACTACCGAATATAGAGTATCCTCAAAATCGATTTTGCAAAAATCCTCTTTTTTTGAATTTTGGTTGAGCCTATAATCGGTAAGAAAGGAAGAGTTATCATGACTTCCGATTATACTGAAGACCTCTTTACCGAAATCTTACCATATTCGGTAGTCAAGATAGTTCATATAACTACCGAATATAGAGTAGCCCCAAAATCAGATTTTGCAAAAATCTTCTTTTTTTGAATTTTGGTTGAGCCTATAATCGGTAAGAAAGGAAGAGTTATCATGACTTCCGATTATACAGTAGACCTCTTTGCCGACATCTTACCATATTCGGTAGTAAAAATAGTTCATATAACTACCGAATATACAGTTTCCCCAAAAATGAGATTTTGCAATCGGTAGCTAAAAAAACCTAAACTGCCGATTATGAAGGGGCATATAAGTATTTTCAACCTATTTTGTCTTTTGTGTCGCCCCTAATTCTTTTGGGGTCGCTCGTAAAGATGCCAGGTTAAACAATATCAAAATCTAAATGTCCTTTTCACCCAGGAATTGTTGATTTTGGTCTTTTTAACCAATTTTGTGTTTCTTAAATAATGAACTGCAGGGTTGTATTGGACTTGCGAAAGGATAGCGTGAAGGAATTTTACCAAATTCTAAATGAAGCTATTTCAGATTAAGTTGATGAATGGTCATCAAGACCTCATTGTTAAAAGCAACTTACAGTTTTGACTCTAAAATTATGTAAAGTTTTTTCTTCATTTTGACTAATTAACTTAGTAGAGGGATGAAATTTAATTACCATCACATTAAGAACTAAAAAGTAAATGTAGATAGAACTAATTTCAAAAGAACCATTTTTAGGGACCATGGTTTTTTTGGGGACCATGGTCTTATTAGGCCAACCTCCCTATACTTATAAGGGGTGTCCTAAAGTTAGGTAAATACACATTTACCCTTTACTTTAATTTAAATTAAAACTAACTTAATAACTATATAAATCTAATCATATATATCTAATCTAAATGAATCTATTAACCAAAATCAAAATCAAAAACAAAAACAAGGGAGAATTGAAATTTTTTAGTTTTGAAAAAAAAAAATTCTCTTCTTCTTCTCTCTTTCCTTGACGTTCCTCGTTCGATTGAAAAATGAGTATTAACCATCAAAATGAGTTGAAAATGAAATTTGCAGAGAGAAGTTCGGCTAGGAATTATGTGAAAACCTTTGTTGAACTAACCGAACCTAAAAGAAATGATGAACATGAAGATCAGTTTGGCTATTTCGCAAAAACAAATTCCCAACCGAAACTTAGTTCGGTTATGTCGCAAAAAACATTTCCCAACCGAACCCTAATAGTTCGGTTAGTAGCAAAACACATTTCCCAACCGAACCCTAATAGTTCGGTTAGTTGCAAAAACATTTCCCAACCGAACCTTAGTTCGGTTATTTCGCAAAAATATTTCCCAACATAATAATAGTCCGTTTACGTTTCAAAAAACATTTCCCAACCGAACCTAATAGTTCGGTTAGTCGCAAAAAAACATTTCACAACCGAACCTTAGTTCGGTTATTTCGCAAAATATTTCTCAACCGAACCATAGTTCGGTTACATCGCGAAAAACATTTCCCAACCGAACTAAAGTTCGGTTACGTCGCAAAAAATATTTCCCAACCGAACCTTTGTTCAATATTTTTAGTTTAATCTTGCACTAATCATGTAGTTTAGTTTAATTTTTTTAGTTTTTTTTTTTATTTAATATTGCACTAATCACTAATTATGTTAACCTAATGATACAACTAATCATTACACTAACTTAATTGAAATGGGTAATTTTGGTATTAATATAAATATTTAGATAATGGGTGACCTAGATTTACTTCTAATGTCTTACCCAAAATAAAACCATGGTCCCCACAAAAAAACGATGGTCCCCCAAAAAACGGTTCTTTCAAAAATGAGAAGAAACCCTAAAACCATGGCTGTTGCTGTAGCCGCCGCACCGCTGGTTACAAGATCTAGAAACCCAAATAAACGATGAAGAGAGGACGATGCTATGTGACATGATATTGATGGAGAAAACCAAAAACCTTAAGAGCTTAAAAGATCTAGGACTTCTAATACCAACCGTAAACTAGGGGTGTGAACATGGCTAACCCTCTTGGATTTTAGGTAAAATGGAGAAAACCCGTGGATACCCTCTGCATCACCTTAAAAACTTGGTTGAACATGGCTTCTAGGCGAAGAACATTTCAAATTAAAGATTTAGCTAGATACCCTCTCTTTACCCTCAATAGATGATAATGGAACCGAAAACGAATATTTAGCTAAGAGTCATGCTCGGACCTAATGTATATGCTATAGCCACCACAAAGCATTGGACAGTTGCAAGATGTGCTCATAGGCTTCAGCATGGAGGGGGTTGGAATTTTGGATTGGAAAGGCGGTTATCCGAAATTCAGATTGCTGAGGTATGCTCTCTCACTTTAACCCTAGAAGGTTTTCAATTGGGGTCGGGTCAAGATTACATCAAATGGAGCATTGATAGATCGGATTTCTTCTCGGTTAAATCTTATTATGCCAGACTAGAAAACGAAGCACATTTACCTATGTTACATCTCAATATTTGGTCTAGGTCGTGGCCTCACAAAATAGGGTTCTTCCTTTGGATTGTTTTCCACAAGAGATTAGCTACTATGGATACTCTCTATAAAAAAGGAAAATTGATTGTGAACGGGTGCTTGTTGTGCCGAAGTGAGAGTCAAGAGAACATTTGATGTTTCATTGTGATTTCTCTTTGGAATTTGGAGGCATTTCATGGATGTTGTGGGTTTTATCGGGCCCATTCCCTAATTGTATTGATCAAATTATGAAGGGATGGAGACTCGTACATCACATCCGCTAGGAAAAGTGTTAAAGGCCATCCTCGCTTCTATATGTTGGTCAATTTGGAATCGCCGCAATAACATTGTTTCAAGATGGTACTCCGCACACTCAACGGGTGATTCAACAAGTTCAAATTCAGGCTTATAATTGGAGAAGAAATACAGAGGAGCTAAAAAACATTAGTTTGGATTATATAATGCGAAACTGGAATAATCTGTTTTACAGCTGGATTTTACCCGTTGTTGTCGGGTTTGTAGGCTCTTTGAGCTTTTCTCCGCTACTTCTTGTAAGTTTTCAATATATTTTTAAGTTTGCCGATCAAAAAAAAAAAAAAATTACTAGATGGGGAGAGAGAGAGTATATTGAGGGTCTCTGAAGAAGTTACAAATTACTCAATAACTTGATTTTTACAAACAAACTGAAAGTATCTTCAATACAGACGAGAACACTAGCTAACTAATAAAAAAAAAATGTTGTCATTTTAAAATATTCCTCCCTAGCCTCCATCGAAATCCAGAAGCTTAAAAAATAAAATAAAAATAAAATTCTACTACAGGAGACATGTCATTCAAGCCATAATCGAAGTTACACTATCAATTGACAGTAGAAAACAATCCAATGGGAAAATTCGTTAATAAGCAAGGACAAGCCAATAATTTGTTTACGGAGAGCAAGAATAAATAGGAAAGAATCTAAAAATTTGGTGGAGTAGACAGTAGAGAGTATCATAGTTTTTTGAGAGGAAAAATCATTGTGTCGGGAAATTGCTGTTGATGGTTGATGTTTCTGCTTCCATTGATGATAGATCATGAACCTTAGGGTTAGGTTTTGGATCCTTTTTCTCTCTATGCAACTGTTCTACTTATATATATGATTTTGAGTCTACTTATAACCCTTTGTCATTTAGCCCAATGAGATTAGGGTTAAATTGTAGCCGTTCATCTGTTCTCGACATTAGATATAACGGCTCACAGGACTTTTATGACAGACCGTAATTTCTGACCGAAGTTTGATCATAGATGGTTGTTTGTTTTTGCATACACGCGAAAGGTAGCTTAAACTATTTGACTCATGTTAACTAATTCTGGGTTGTGGGCACTGGGACGATTTTAGGGCGTATCTCTAAGAAAGTGTATCCTCTCATGTTACATCGGATTTGGTGAGACAAATAAACATTGTCTAGAGGATGAAATTGTCTAAATCATCTAGGTAGCATGGAGAAATGCTCTGCAAGGGCAATATTCCCAATGCATCAGTCCTGTTCAAGAGGAAGATAACCATGACTCTAATCACCAAACTCTATGTAGCATTCAGCTCATATAGAAATTGTAACATTATTTGAAGCTTATTGAATGATTAACTGGTTTTACTACGTACTTCAGTATATTTATTATCTCTGGTTTTTCGCCTACTGAACTGGTTTGAAATAATCCAATTGATGCTGCTCATGTTTTTTTAGATGGTCTGATTTTTCTCACCCATTAATGCCTACCATTTGCGACTCCCAGTTTGTTCATACTCACACTGCAACTCTCTCAGATTAAAAGTAACACGGTAAAAATTCATTAGTAAATGAAAAATTTGAAGTAGGTTTTAGATTTTATGGCAAAAGAAGCTGTCCATTTTTTAAAAAAATCTTCTAATCCAGCTGTTTGAAATTGAGACCCTGTCATCCATCCATAATCCAAGTTGACACTATCAGCTGATAGAAGTAAAAATCCAAGCGGAAAAATGTTACTAAAGAATGACAAACCAACATTTTGTTTATCGAGATCCATAACCGCAAGAAAAGGATCTAAAGAAATGGTAACATTTGAAGTCAAGAAATCTTAGTTTTTTGAGATGAGAAATCATTGTGTGGCTAAATTGTTGTGGATGGCCATGTGCATTTGATGTTTCTGCTTCCATTTAATTTAAGTTAACATTCTCAGTTGTTTCAGCCTATGATCCTGAAACGAATCATGTTTTTATATTATAAGTGAGATTCCTAGGGTCGCAGTTAGAATATTTTTTTTCAGAATCTGTTCATACTCATATGGCGTAGTACATATAGATCAAACAATTCAAGAGACCAGATTACAACTCAAAGACAAACCCATAGATTTATAAGAAAAAACAAACCATAGATGCAAATAACATAAAAACTGAAAAGGGATCTTTAATCAACAAAGATAAAAAAAAAAAAAAAAAAAAAAAGATTAACAAATACAAAAATTAAATCTTCAAAACCCAGATATTTAGTGGAATTTTATGGTATAAAAGGCTGTAACTGAAGTCTACCATTCAGCTGTTTAAAAAAAAAATTATGAAAAAGAGACTCAGCCACCCATAATCGTACAAAATCCGGAGCTACCAAGGAAGGAGAAACCAACAATTTGTTCAAGGAGAACGAGATCCTATAAAAAAAAAATCTAAAGAAATGGTTGAAATCGAAGGGTGAAAAGATCGTAGTTTCCTGAGAGGAAAAATCATTGTGTGGAGGAGTTGTTGTTGAAGGCCATGTATTTATTTAATGTTTCTCGCTTTCCATTGATGAATCATGAACAAGAGAGGTTTGCTGTTGTTAATTTTTAGGTTAAGTTTTGGAATTTTTTTCAGATGGAGGCGGAGAAGAAATAAGAACAACTATTCGTCTTATAAGGTTTTGAGATGCAGCTCTAAATTAGGGTTAAATTATAGTCGTTGATATGCTTTAGATTTAACGGCTCACTCGAACATTTGTGTGACAGTAATCGCTGACAGAAGTTTTGAGTATAGACGGCTGACCTAGGAGATTAAATGTTCGCTCTCGAGGGAAAATTTTATGCCACATCTTTATGGCCTCATGTCAAAGGGCATACATGTAGGAGCACTAGTGGCGGTGGAGCACCCAAAGTTATATCATGATGAGTGCTAACACTGATGCCCAACAGCTAGATCAAGCTATTGCTCTCACTAATCTAGCTAGTACCACTTGGAGAGAGGTTCGATAACTCTGCCCTGCAGCACTTCTGATTTTGAGGCACAAGCAAGTTCACATTAAGGCTACCTTGTTATAATGGAGTATATGTCTTGTAACTTAATACCTATTTCGCCAGCAAAAAGAAATTGATGTCTTGACCAAAAATCTGCATATGACCCAAATTCTATCTCATGGCCTATACACTGCACATTGAAGTTGTGATCCAAAATCAACATCACAAGTTAAACTTAGACACCCCCTTATCATTGTTTGTGGTGGAAATAAAATTTCGATTGGCCCCATTAATCTACCTAGGCCCCAATTTAGGAATGCTTTAGTCAAGTTATTTTTTATTTATTTTTTTTGATCAAACTTTAGTCAAGTTTGTGCTAGCTATTATTGCACTTTACTATTCGTCTTTTTATTGCACTTTAGTCAAGTGACCGAACCACTTTACTATTCGTCTTTTTTATTACTTGCACAAGCTCTAATACCATATTAGATTTATGATAAGAGTAAGGATCAGAGATAAAATGGAAGACAAAGTGGTTCGATACTAACGCCTACGTTCACTAACAAAACTCCGGAGGGTGAATAACATTGATCATCAAAATTCCGAGATAAGATACATTTACACTGGACAATCCTATTTATAATGATAATAGGATAATTAAAGAAACCTAGAGGATAATTACAATCTAATCATCTTGACTAGGTAATACATATCTAGCTTGATAATAGGATCTTGTAAACTGACTTGACCCCTTTTTGTACGTGTCCCTTTGATTGCATCGTTGCCTCCGTCCTTCTATGTCTGATGACTTCCGTCCTTCTATGTCTGATGACTTCTGGCTACGCACTATAGGTGATATACTCTAATAAGGCCCTCATGAGTGTATCAATCAAAAATCCAGTCTCACTCAAAAAATAAAAAAAAATAAAAAAAATAATTAAAAAACCTGTCACATTAAATAAGCATTCTTGTGAGGAAAACAAACAAATCTCAAAGACAGTTATTTCATATCTAATGAAATGAAGGGACAAAATGGAGCAGGTAATAGTGGTGAAGGTGCACCCCGCACGAGACGGGAGTGAGACTGTAAACTTCTCAAAGTGTTCCCATAAGCAAGCTTGCAGGTGAAAGCAACGTGCACATATGAATCCACTTTCATGAAACCATTCAAAACTCGCATGTTCACAACTAGGTGATCCAGATGCACATACAGTAGGAACCAAGAAATAGCTTGCCAATGGGAAGGACTTCGCTTTTGCCAACTTCACAACAATCACTAGCAACTCGGTCTTATCTCCTTCTTACCGTAACCTTCGTCAAAAATGTCTCTAGACAAACCGTGAGAGCCAAAATGCCGCAACGTGAATATCATCGCTTTTCTGCTTAGGTTCCACTGTCCGGAAACCATTGAGATATCCACCAGTCTGTAAAGGCACCTTTCATCCTCTTTCCTGACAGTAATCCTTTCGACTTCGCAGTGGAGTCTTTCCGAGCGAAATCTCCCAAATTAGCGTAAGGTCATCCCGCATCTTCCCCTCACTTTCGGAGCAATTGATGTTAAGATTCCCAAGCATCTAAGATTCAGCAAGAGAGCCACACTCTCCAAGGAGAAAGTTATCTCACCCCATCTACATATGATCGTATGGGTGTCCGAACACCATCCTCGCGATGAAAGCAACCAAGCCCGGATATCCTTCCTAACTGAGATTTACCATCAAGCTCGACAAAGATCAATAATCTCGCCGAGTCAAGTTGGTATTTATATGCTCCTTACTCACCATGAACTCAACCCATCTATCAAAAGAACACAATGGGCTTTGGCACATCCTGAAAATAATGTTGGAAGAGGAATATACCTTTATGAAGACAAGAACCGATGGTGTTCTCTCGGGCGAACCGAACGTGTCTTCTTTTCATCTTCACCACCGGTTAACAAAATTGGCACGAAACCCGGGTGATTTTTCCGAGCAGAGGCAAGTTTTTGGCTAAGAATTCATCATCCATGTTCGGTTTGGAACTATGGACATCCTTCGATGAGGCGAAATTCCTGTCTGTGTAACATCTTGTCTGATTTCTTCATAACAACTTAATAACAAGATATCCGCACACCTGAGAAAAACAAAATTATTTCCCGACACATAACCGCGCCCAACAAAGGAAAACCCGGAATACAAAAAAAGAGGGCGTATTCTTTATCGCTCAAACCGCACAAGCAAGATTTTCTTGTGGTTAAAAATTATATACGCAGATTTTATACGAGCTCAAGTGCGTTTGCGATCATTCTTCTAGTTCAAATTATATATGGAGCATTCTCTACGGGTTCAAAAAAATACACACGCAGATTTTCTTCAAAGTTTCAAATTATATACGCAGATTTTATACATGCCTGGCAAGGCGCCTCAGATCATTCTTCTGTTCAAAATTATATATGGAGCATTCTCTACGGGTTCAAAACTACACACGCAAGTATTTTCTTCTGTGGTTCAAAAATACACACATGTATTTTTTTAGGTTTCAAAATTATACGCAGATTCTATACGGCTCAAGTGTCTCGCAGATCCTTCTTCGGGTTCAAAATTATATATGGAGCACTTTCCTACGGTTTGAATAATATATGCAAAGATTTCCCTTGGGTGCATACATACAATATTTTCTACAAGAGGCACGCCAAGAAATTATATGCGCAATATCATTGCAAGGATTATAAAGAAAAACGCCTACTCTTAGGGTTTACACCTACGTGAAAAGGGAAACAAGAGAAGACATACCTGGAAGCCACGTTTTTCTTTTTGTGACTACGCTAGTAGGAAAGGATGAAAGGAATAAGGGCAAGATAAGAGAAAGGGATTTATATATATATGGGCGTGAAGATTCTCAAATAGGGAAGGATTTCCCTTTACCAAAAATCGTGCGGCTCACGAGGACGCCTAACTTCCCAATGCCGCCCAAGTTGTACTGGCCCCACCAATTGCGCCAACCTCCCCAATGCCGCCCAAGTTGCACAGTGTCCCACCAATTGCGCCCAACTTCCCAATGCCGCCCAAGTTGCACCGGTCCCACCAATTGCGCCAACTTCCTAATGACCGCCCAAGTCCCGCCAAAGAAGCACGCACAGCCTTCCCACCTTTGCGCCAGTCCCACCCGCTAGCACGCCGCAGTTTCCTAACTCGTGTCAACTTCTCAATGCCGCCCAAGCCTTCCGTTTCTCAATGATGCCGACTTTCCAATTGCGCTCAGCCTCCCGATTTGTGTAAAATCGCTAGGCAAGAATTCCAAATCCTATTTAAAAAAGGTCGACGAGCCTCCTCAATTCTTTACGATTTTTTGTCGATAGTTTGTCACCATCTTATGCTTACCGCAACAAAGCCCTGCTCCGAGCTGTTGGGGACTTAATGTTGATGGTGGTTTTTAAACAAAGGGTGAATAGTAAAACCCCGAATAACCTAATGTCACCAAGTGACACATTTATTAAAACACTTAATGCATGTAGTCGTAATTAATAGGGGTATTTTTTCAAATTAGGTTACAACGAACAAAATCCTAATTCCCCTCCGTGCCAATGGCAAATCATGCCAGCCACACCTAGCCCAAGCTAGACGCACTCTATGCCAATGACAAATCATGCCAGCATACCAAACGCGCCGATGAGCATGCCAACCATGCTAACCGCACCTCTATGCCAATGGAAAATCATGCCAGTGCATACCAAAACGCGCCGAAGCATGCCAACCATGTTAGCCGCACCTCCGTTCCAATGGCAAATCATGCCAGCCACACCTAGCCCAAGCTCGCCGCGCCATGCCAAATGCACTCTGCCTTGGCCCTAGATACGCTAATTATACCACGCCAAGCCAAACAATAGTTTAGGTACACAACACCCTAACCACATTCCAAGCCACTGTTTGGCATCACATAAATACCTAGATTAACCAACTTCCTATCATGCCAATACGTCATTCATCCAAAAGCTATATACTCTCCTCACGTACAACCAAGATAAATCACAGAAGTTTGGTTAGATCCTAAGAAAATTACGCTACATGAATTCAAGAACAAAAAGAGTTCATGAGATATTTGATTTTTTCCACTTCTACATTATCTGAGACGAGCAACCTAATTGATCCTTTAGCCAAAAGTTCCCTCAAGGATTAAGCCCTAACTGATGAATATAACGACAAACAGGGGAATCCAAAATCATCAACAAAGAACTGACCAAAACTAATTAAATCCTTACCACCTACACCACTTGTTTCTTTTTTTCTTTACTGGTTTTCTTCTAAATCTTCTCTGCTTAAATCGCCGCACTAATGTAACCCTAGTCCCGTAGAAAGAATGAATATAAACAAATTCTACTAACCGTACTTATTAATACTAAGTCAACATTTTAGGGTCAACTAAGCAAAATATTCTTAATTGATACGGGGTACCTACCAATAGATAAAGTGACCGGTACTCTAATCTTCTAATACAATTCATATACGGAAGGAAAAATAAAATCGATGGGTATTACACTGAGAGTGATGGTTTTTTGTTCTTTTGGGTACTCAGAAAGATAAAAAGATCTGGATGCTGAGGAGGCTTTCTGTCTACTGATGTTGTGATTTATGACTATTTTTATTTTGTTTCGCACATATCCCTATTGTGAAACCTTAATTATCAATGGATCTCTTAATTAATACTTTGTATTTATGTGTACTGTATTTCTTTTTCCTGTGTGTTGTGAATGTCAGATACATTTTCTTAATTATCAATGGATTTCTTATGTTAAAGCTTCTTCAAATGATCAATAAAGAGGTTGCTTACCTTTAATTTACTGTCTAATGCAAACCTCTAGAGAATTGAAGGCCAGTTAGAGCTATTAACTTTTTACGTCTCTATAATATACAGTATTACATGACTTAGTCCTTACATTTTCTTGAATTACATGGGCTGTCATTTTGGATTATATCCATTGGGTTAAATCTTTGGGGCTCTTGTGCTACATTGGGGTTCTTACCCTTGATAAAGGAGCCCGTTAGGGTTTAGGATGTACCTATATATAAACCAACTACATAGAAAGCCACTACTCTCTAACCATTTTGCACTAAACGCAGCCGTCTTATTCTCTCTCTCGTTTCCGATCTCTAATCCTCCAAAACTTTGATTTTTCTGGTTTACGAAATGGATTACTGGGATGAACTTAGAATCTATGTACACAATCAAAAGAAAACCCACAAGCATTATGATTTTTCCTCTCAAATGTTTCTCATCAATCACCGTCTTATAATTATTCTCTGTAATTTTCGTATGATTTCTTGATTATTTCCCCGTAGTATTTTGTTAATCCATGATTTTGCATCTGTGGTGTAAGCCAAGATATGCATCGACCAATCAAGTTGAAGTTGGCCATTCAGAAACATGTTCTTATCCAATTTCAAGGGTTAATTTAACTTGTATCATAAACTTAATTTGTAGTATGTTTAATTGTTCCAAGTAAATATAAGACTTCTGTTTGTAATGTTGATTGATCTCAAGTTATTTATTTTATCGGCTTCTGAATTATGCTTGTAAAAGAATTACAGTTCCTGCTGAATTACAGTTCCTGCCAGAAAAAGAAAAGTTGAGTTTATCTGAAGTGAGGTTTTGATAGCCTATGTAGGAATCAGATGCAGTTGTAATACTAATTAATACTAGTCCATGTATCAGATGCATAGTACAAAACATCCATTTTACACCCACTCTTCATCTTTTTTTGATAGAAACTGGTGCATTGGATCTCTTTGATTCAACTTTTCAATTATATCAGAGAGACGGAAACATTAGCAATGCGGCGTATACTTCTTTTATCAGGCATGTTTCCGACATTTTCCCATGAATTTGAACCTCATTTACTAACCCAAACTTTAGAAGAAAAACTAACTCGTTCACTGCCCACTATTTTGAACGACTTTGTACCTAAATGACCCAATGCAATGGCCGGCGAAGGTTTTACTGTTTTCGGACCTTTTTCTTTTTGGCAACAAAAACGCTTAAAATGGAATATTATTTACGATGACATGATACTCTCAGTTCGTGCACTCTACCTCCTTAGTGTGCCAATTGGAGAACATATGTAAACGCTTTCAGCCAAGATGATTAAAATAAGAAGAATCCTAATTCATCTAATCAAGTAGAGGAGGTAAATTCTCTCTTGATTTATAAGCAAAAATGAATCTACGGATATCAGTGTACTAGACTTTTGATCAGTGTACTAGACTTTTGTTATCAGAGTTCTAGCCGACTTTAAGAGATTAGGAGACCAGTTAGGTTAATGCTATAAGTATGAGTTAGCCAAAGAATAAACTTGGTCCCTTTGGGATTATATCCACTGGGTTAATTCTATGGGCCTCTTATGCTACATTGGGGATTCTTACCCTTGATAAACCAACTATATAAACCAGCTACACAGAAAACCACTACTCTCTAACTATTTTACACTAAACGCAGCCGTCTTGGTCTCTCTCATTTCCGATCTATAATCCTCCCAAACTCTTTCATTTTGATTTTCTCTGGTTTACGGAATGGATTACTGGGATGATCTAAGAATCTATATACACAAACAAAAGAAAACCGCAACCATTATGATTTTTCCTCTCAAATGTTTCTCATCAATCACCGTCTAATAGTTATTCAGCGTAAATTTCTTCTGGTTTCCTTATTGTTTTCCTGGTCGTATTTTGTTGATCCATGACACGCATCGAGCAATCAAGTTGAAGTTGGCCACTCAGAAACTTGTTCTTATTCAATTTTCAAGGGTTAATTTAATTTGTATCGGAAACTTAAGTATGTTTAGTAGATATAAGACTTTTGTTTGTAATTTTGATTGATCTCGGGTTGTTTGTTTTATTGGCTTTCTGTATTATGCTTGTAAATGAATTACACTTCATAGATCAGATGTATAGTACAGACATCCATTTTACTTGCTAAGCTTTCTGTATGATGAATTGCTTACAGTTGTGGTGCTAAGCATTGACAAGATCAGTGCAAGCATATGGTGGAACTGATAACGCGTACATGTCCGTGTAATAGAGTTTCGCAATTCTTATTGAGATAAATGCGGAAAGTATTCGAGGGAAGGAGGATGGAACCTTCCAGAACAAGACTACCTTGCGCCCACTCTCTATTCTTTGAGGGGCATCAGGACTCTAGGGTACGTGTAAATTACTCGCAGTCGCAGGGAAGGGATAGAGCAGCTTGGGTCTATTGGTGGAGGTGCAGTGGTCTTTACGGTTGTTTCATATGGTTAGGTTGTTTCATATGGCACGATTAGGCCACACTCTATACCCCCTTGTTGTGCCAATTCACTGAGCGCAGACATAAATGTTTTCAGTTTTAAGATAGCTGTCCCTCAGAAAGGAAAAAAATGGTTTTGGTAGCTGTCCATAGGAGTCGTGCAGTACACATGCTGTAATGCGGAAAGAGTCTTGACGCTGGAGTCTAGCTTCTGGAGCCTGACCCTTGCAACTCCTACTACAATGAAAGATCGAGATAACTATGCAACTGAATGTTTGTAGCCATCTCCTAAAATGAGAGAGAGCGGTGCTTTCTATTTGGCTTGGGATGTATCCTATGGTCCCATTTTATGTTTGCCGTTTTTGTTCAGTTTGATTGATGAATGAATGCACGCGCTGTTGGTAGCTTGCTATCTAGAGAGAAAATGCTGTAGTGTATGCGTAGAATGTAAAGATAAAACGAAAATGGATTATTTCTAAAGTGCAACGTTAAAGTTTCTGTTCTCAAGAGGAGTCAAGACCATCACCATTCATGCTGCTGCTTGATGACATAAATCTCTTTTGTTGACCACAGTAACAATGTAGGAAGTATGAGTTTGAATAAAAGAAGTGCATGCCTCCAATACATATAGAAGGAGAAGACCCTGCCACTTTATGATAAGCGCATCCAAAGTTTCAATTAAAACTGAAAACTGTTCAAACTTCAAACAAAAGGGCCAGTCATGATAAGGTAATAAACTCCTTCCCCTAGACTTAGAGGCAAGATGGCCAGACCAAGTGCGAGGTCTGGCTGACTACATGACCAGTCCAACTGCGCTATGGGAATAATATACCCAACATAACCCTGCGCAAACTCTGATGGCCAACAACTAGAAGAAATTATCTTTCTCATTGATCTAGTTCAACTTGGAGAAACGTTCGGAGATTATTAATGGCACATATGGTCTTTATAATATTGGAGGAGATCTTGGATTCTGAAATAGATTATAGATAGATAAATATATTACGGAACCTAGTTATTTTAATTTGGAACTCGCTGGGTAACACCATAGTAAGTCGTTACAACAAATTCTGTTTCATTACAACTAGTTCATTACACTTCCCCCATGCACCCACCACAAATAAGAGGAAAGTTCATCACTGGATGGCATTTTAGTTCTAAGTTTCATTTGCTCAGATGTATGCATTACCAAATACAGTCATCCAATTTTCGGGTGGATGGTTCTAGAGGTGTAAAACGTGTCGGCCCGGCACAGCCCGGCACATGAAATCGCGTGCTTCACGTGCCATGTGTCGTGTTGTGTTGTGCCAAAGATTTAAACGTGTTGTGCCGTGCTGTGCTTTATTAGTCAAAAGCTAGGCATAGCACCCCATCGGCACATCACACGAATAAACGTGTCGTCTTTGTCATGATCTTGCACACGTGCTATAAACAATTTGAAATCACTTAATGTATACTTTAAGTCGGACATTATCACAAGAATTTAATTAGCAACATATCATTTGAAATTATTTCAAGTAAAATTAACAAGTTTATTCAATAAAAAGAAATAGCCCATCAAATATAAATTGGATTATTGTCATGTAAATTAATGTTCTAGTTGAATATAGGTGACGACATTATAACAACGATATTGAAATATATTTTCCAAATATTAACGTATTATATGTGTTGTTATAAATAAGCCAACATAAAATGTAAAAACTAACTAGAATAGTGACTCTTTTGTGAAATATACAAAATGCGATGTACTATGCCTTGTTATATGGTGTATTTGTACATGTTATGACGTGCTCTCTTAACGTGTCGTGCTCGGGTCACCCACGTGCTTATCCGTGCAGCGTCTTGGTCTGTAGCATCGCGCCAATTAGTCAAACCCAAGACGTCCCATTTAACTAACGTGATGTGCCGTGGTCAAGCTAAGTCACGTCTTTGGATCGGACTGGGTGCTCATATTTTAGTCTTTCTCATACCGGGTTGTGCTCGTGCTGGCACAACCCAATTTACACCTCTAATAATTTCTTTGCGGTTTGATGAATAGTGTCATCAAGAGACGAATATTAGGGTCTTGGCTTTCAATTCTTCTATTTTACATAAGCTTCCTATTTGGATAAGAATTTTGATTCCATCACATTAAGAACTAATTAACAACAGAATGCAAATAGTTAATAAAATACTTCAGTATATTTATTATGTTCCAATCCGCTGATGTCTATGGTTTTGGTTAAATTGTTCCTTTGGTTACTCTCATTTTTCTCACCCATTAGTGCCTATTTGATTTGCCTCTCCAAGTTTGTTCATACTCACTGCAAATGTCAGATCTCATTCTATTCTATGTAAATGAAACAAAGTTAACATTATCAGTTGTTTCAACCTATTCATTTTTTTTATGAGTGAGATTTCTAGGGTCGCAGTTAATATTCTCAGCGTATGTAAATACTAAATCAAATTATTTAAGAGAGCATAATACAAACTCATAGAAAACAAGAAAAAACAAAAAACAAAAACAAACCATACATGCAAATAACATACAAACTGAAAAGGGTTATTTGGTCTTTGATACTTACATTTTGTCTAATATTAGTGTTTGGTCTAACATTTGTCCAACTTAGGGTTTGGTACCTAGACTTCACGTTGACTGTTGTTGACCAGGTTAACTCTAATTTTAATTTCATAAAATCATTTTTTTTCGTTATTTTATCTAAACCATTGATCTTAACTACACGTGGATGATCACAGATATTCCTTATATTTTTTATCAGAAAATATTTCGTTTTCTTGCTTTCATCTTCTTCTTTCCCCAAAGTCTAGCGATCATTTTCTTGCTTCCCCGCTTAAAAAGAAAAAAACTCTTCTTCTTCCTAACCGATGCCATGGGTTCTGATGGGACTTCTCCGAAGTGCTTCTTCAAGTGCTCTATACGAGAAAAATCGGGAGAAAGAATGATGGCATGGATATTTACAGTGGACCCAAAAGGTTTGGGTTGCAATTGAAACTAGAATTGGAAGAGAGAAACAAATCAGGTGGGAGACGATGTGAAGAAGAATGATGAAATTAAGAATTTGAATAGCTTCTGTGAAGAAAATCAACAACGAAGCAAGGGTATTTATTTCCATGGATGCAAGTGATTTGAGGGTTTTATTGTCACCGACAGAACATGGCAGACGGGATTTCACTGCCGGTATTAATGTCTAGGGAAAGTATGGCTCCAGTTTGGGATGTAGAAGATGTGCGTGACAAAAAAGAGAAGGATGAATTGTTTGCTCCTGTTTAATATTAGAAAATAAGGGACTGAACATGTTTTTGGTTGGTGATAAATGGGACTGAATCTTGATAAATATGATGGATGAATGGTGTAAGAGATATGGGTTTGTTTTGAATGTGTGATTAATTGCAGGGAAGGAGTTGAAACAAGGGTTGGGAGAACAAATCAAATTCATCTCTGCCCAACACTAGTCTTGCGCAAAAGGTGTTTGACAAAATGCCTAAACCACATTTCTCGGCCTAGAGTTGCTGCTGTTTTCTGCTGTGAGTTTCGTGATGTATGTGAAGGATTACAAAAGATTTAAGAAATACAGAGAAGCAAGAAAAGAGTGATAAAAACGGGGGGGGAAAAGGGGCGTAGGAGATTGTCTTTGTTTAGATCAAGCTTGTTGGTGCTTATGGTTCTTATGGCTAATTATGAGTGTGATGTGTACATGGTGATGATTCGTGACTGGGAGTTACTTAAGGATCGAGTTAACAAATCTGCTTCACTCTCTCAAAAATTAAATGAGATTGAAATTTGTGGAAATGTTGTTTAGTGGTTTCATTGTGTAAATGGATGAATTTTGAATCTACTTTTGTGCCGTGTTCCTCATAGGGGAATTTTAGTGGGTGGAGGCGGGTAGAAGAAGAGCAGAGTTGGGTGGAGGCGGTAGAAGAAGACCAGTCACCAGAGTATTATTGATTTGTAAAGCCGCTGGATCTGAGCCCGCTTCTGGGCTAAAACTGTAAACTTAGTTTGATTTATTTTATAAAATTTAATTAATTAAGGTCAATGACAGTCAACTAAAGTCAACGTGAAGTCCAAGTACCAAATCCTAAGTTGGACAAATGTTAGACCAAACACTAACGTTGGACAAAATGTAAGTACAAAAACTAAATAACCCAACTGAAAAAGAATCTTTAATGAAGATAGAAAAATAGATTAACAAATACAAAAACTAAATCTTGAAAACCCAGATAGTAGTAGCATTTTATGGTAAAGGATCGCTGTCTTCCTCGCTCAATTGAAGTCTATCCATTTAGCTGTTTGAAATCTTTTATGAAAAGTGACTGACCCATAATCGTCCAAAATCCGGAGCTACTAATTAAGGAGAAACCATCGATTTGTTTACCGAGAACGAGATCCATAGAAAATAGTTTAAACAAGATCCATAGAAAAAAATCTAGAAAAGAAATTGTCGCTAAAAACATCATAGGTTTTTGAGAGGAATAATCATTGTGTGGGGAAATTGTTTTATTTGATGTTTCTGCTTCCATTGATAGATCATGAACAAGAGAGTTCGCTTCTTGTTGATTTTTAGGGTTATGTTTTAGATTTTTTTCTTGCGTAGTTGGAGATGGAGGTGAAGAAGAAAGAAAGCAACTATTCTACTTATACATACGGTTTAGTGATGTAGCTCTAGATTAGGTTAAATTGTAGTCGTTGATATGCTTTAGATTTAACGGCTCAGACGAATTTAATGACTGACAGTAATCGCTGACGGAAGTTTTGGATTAAATAGTTTGACTCGTGGGAAAATTTTAGGCACATCACTAAGAAAGTTCATGGCCTCGTGTGAAAGGGCATACCTGCAAGGTCACCCAAAATTATAATTTTTGTTCTAGGATTAAATACTTTGAGCTGCACTCCAATCTCATTAGCATGCATTCTTCACAAGGAATATGTCTTAACCCTAACTTTGAGGAAAATTCCATCATGGAAACTTTGTGACGGTGGTGTTGGATTCTGTCTAATTTTTAAGTTTCCAGCTAGGTAAGAAGCTTATTGAATAATGAACTGCAGGGTTGTGTTGTGCCGGCAAAGGATAGAGTGAAGGCACTTTACCAAATTTTGACCGAAGCCATTTCACATATGGGAGTTGATTAGGTTGACCGATTGTCATCAAGAGACAAATCATCATTGTTAAAATCAACTTGAAATGGTGTGGAGGTTGATCTTATAGTTTACATTGCTCCTGAAGTAGTATTCTTATTTGGCTAATTAATTTAGTAGATAGATGAAATTTGATCTCCATCACATTAAGAAATAAAAATGGAGATTCATTTCCGTGAAAATCAAACATATGGTGAATTTTAGAGTCAAAACTTTTGGATTATATCTATTGGGGTTCTTACCTTGATAAGGGCACCCGTTAGGTTCAGGATATACCTATAAATAAACCAACTACACAGAAAACCACTACTCTCTAACTATTTTACACTAAACCCAGCCGCCTCAAGAGTTTGTGAACCAACACTTGAGCACGCAAAATTGGTAAAAAAAAACCAAAATCAATAATTCCCGGGTGAAAAAGATATTTAGATTTTGATACGTTTTAAATGGACAAAAATATAAAAATAGCCAGGGATGTAACCAGTTTCATCCTACCCATTTTCAAATTCTTTTTCTTATTTTTAATTTACATCGTGATGCATCCAGCTTTCATTCTCGCTATTTTTTAAGTTTAAGCCGGGATGAATCCATTTACATCCTTGCTATTTTTTTGTGTCCATTTCACCCATAATAATTTTTAATCGTCCATTTTAACCATGTTTTAAAATATTTTGGACAAATGACCCATTTCCGAAATTGTATCATGATGAGTGCAAACGCCGATGGCCAACAAACTAGATCAAACTCACACTGCAAAGATTTCTTATTTTCAAAAAGTTCTGGCGCAAGCAAGTCCACATTAAGGCTACATTGTCCGGCCACTATGACGTATGTTCACTATCCCCAAAATGTAAGAAATACTGGAGTATGTCTTGTAATACATATTTTGCCAGCAAAAAAAACTTGACGTGTGACCAAAAATCTTCATATGACCCAAAAAATATATCTCATGACCTAAACACTCCACGCTACTTGACTCGATATCTACATTGTGATCCAAAATCATGATCTTAAGACTCAAGCTAAATTCAACGCAAACCTACTTCATGAACCAAAACATGTTTGTGGCATAAAACCGAACCATTATCCCAAAATTTGTCACCTGAACTAAAATATACGAACCAAAATCTACCTTCCTCCAAGAGACAAACATAAACTATAACCCTAAATTGAAAAACATAGATGCTCCATCTCCAAGTTTACATTAGGTAGTGATGTAAACAGAGTGTTACAAAAAATTATTTATTTCTCCGTTTACCCTACTATTTAAACGTACATGTTAGCTAGGGTTGGTTTTTTCTCCTTTTTACTTAATCTCTCTCTCGATCTGCTTTTCTTCTCTTCTTCACGGCGCCTCAAAAACAACCACCGCAAAGTTATGGCTTCAAATGTGGATTAGATGATCAACAACAATAATTAAACTCTAAGCACAACGATTTCTCCTCTCAACCATGTTTCTTTTCTCTCTTCTTCAAGCTTTTAATCATGCAGTCGGTGTTCAAGAATGAGGCTCATTGGACAAAATGAAAGTGATGGAGTGAATTAAATGGAATGTTGATTGGAAAACTAAACTGATGTTGTGACACAGTTTAGTTTAGGGATCTTAGCTCATAACCTCTATTGTTGATTTGTTATCTAATCAGGAATAAATGGGTTTCTGATAAAGAATTAGTACATAAATGGTTGTAATTTATTTCATTTCGAAAAAATTAATGAATTTCAGCCAATAATGTAAGAATTGTATGTGTTTAATTTCTCCCGATATTGTAAGTGATACTCTAATTAGAATTCCAGGCTTAGGTGAATTTGGCAATGTTCTATGTAAGTCTTTAGAATGACGACTCTTAGGGTGAATATTAACATCTGAGATGTATATTCAAGATCCATATACCCGCTTGAAATGCAGGCATACAATGAGTTTAATTTCTCCCGATGTATCTTTATTAAACCTGACTAATGCTTTACGAATAAGCCTTCTCCTTTTTTTTTTTACTCTATCGATCCTTATGTATTGCAATTGCATCCTTTATGCCTCCTCGGCACCTTATTAATCTATCTTAATCTTTATCAAAAAAAATAAAAAAATTAATGAACCGGACAAACCTGAAATCCATGTAAAGCTTGATTTTGGCAATAGGGTTTAAATAAATAAAAATAAGTGTCGTTTGAGAAGCAAATGGAATTGCAAATGGTTTAGTTGTTAAGTTTCAGTTTGGAATTGCAAATGGAGTCCACTTTTTGCAACAATGCTCCTGAAACAATTCATGTTATAAGTGGTTATAATATTTGTTAGTCTAATCATACTCGTATTGCACAAAACATAGAACTAATCAAACTATATTCAGACACAGAACACAACCCATAATAGAAAACAAACCATGGATGCAAATAAATTAGTTACAAAATTACTCAATAACTTGATTTTTATATACAAACGGAAGGGTCTTCAATAATGAGGAGAACAGTCTAGCAAAGCTTAAATAGATTAAAAATACAAAAATTAAATCTTCCAAACCCAGATCTGTAGTAGCATGTTATGGTTAAAGAGGCTATCCATTAATCAACTATTTAAAAACTTTCTACAACAGAGACTCTCGTCCCCATCTCGTGTAAAATACCCAAAATGAAGGTTGGGTAAGAAGGAGAAACCAATAATTTGTTTAGCGTGACCATCACCAAGTAGAAGAGAATCTAAAAAATGGTAGACAGTCATCAAAAAAGATCATAGTTTTTAGAGAGGAAAAATTATTGTGTGGGAAAGTTATTGTATTTCATGTTTCCGTTTCCATTGATGGATTGTGAACAAGAACAACATTGAGGGTTTGCTTCGTTGATTTTTAGGGTTAGGTTTAGGATTTTTCTTTTCTTTTTTAATATTTGGGTAGCTGCAGCTAGATGATAAAGGCGGAGGAGAAACGAGGGCAACTATTTTACTTACAAGGTTTAGAGATCCCTTCAATTTAAGGTTAAATTGTAACCGTTGATATGTTTTGGATTTAACGGCTTACATGAATTTGGTGACTCACAGTAATTTAGGGCACATTTTAACTCCAATTTATGGTCACCTGTCAAAGGGCATACACATAAGAGCTAGGGACGGGCCTAGCAAGGGGCTAACTTGGGCTATAGCCCGTCCCTGATTTTAGCCAAACAGTTTTTTACATGTAAAACTTATGAAACTTTTTCTTTATTTATCCCAGTTATATCTAACACTCTTGCGTACTTAATGTATGTTTTTCCCACTCATATAACTTGATTTCTAAGCTAGTTATAATAAGTCCACTTATGAGATAAGTTTTGGTCAACTTAACTAGTTCTAATCAGTCCACTTATGAGATAAGTTTTAGGCAACTTAATGTAGGTTCTTACACTAAATTACAAGAATTTCCTTACTCAATAAAATTATCACTCATTTTTCTTGCGCAAATTATAAATTTCTTTATGTGGTCATTTTTAGTTATAGATCTTGTTCGTTTCAACTTTTAGTTTTCTCTCAATATGGTATTCTTTTCGTGAACACAAAATTGCTTTACGCTATTCGTCTCAAAAAAATTGTCGCGTAAATTAGTTACATTCTAGCCCTACTCATGAAAGTGTTTTCTGGGTCCGTCCCTGGTAATAGCACTCAAAATTATGGTTCCAAAGACAAAAGTAGTTTTTCTCTATTTCGAGGAGGAAGACTAGCACATCAAAACACGATTTAT
>JAJJWW010010345.1:0-119201 GCA_023531295.1 Papaver armeniacum
CGGTGGTCTTCCTGGCAACCACAGTGGCCAGTTGCTTCCTGGGAGCTTTTCCTCCTGTAGACTTACGAGCGGTCTGCTTAGTACGAGCCATTGATAATGAAACGAAGAAGAGAATTTGGAAACAGAAAAAGGGCCGGAGAGAAGGAAAATTTGGGGTTTCTTAATTTTTGTGGATGATGGAGGTGCTAATTGTGGGTATTTATATTAGTAGTACGTGGTTAAGGCGGTTTAGAAGTATACCGACGTGGAATAGGTTTCTGTTTTTGAAGTTGAAGAAAGAAAACACACAATCTGTATGCTCTGTATATTCTGCTCTCACTGGTTGGTTTGTATTCATACGGATTGACATGATATGTGTTCCGCGTAGACCCTTCCACGCACGCTTTGCAACATTGAATACCACGATTCCATTCCGGCATATCGATTTTAAAACATGTTAAAGCATTGTACCCATATATTTTTTTTTTTTTTTTTTTTTTTGATGGGTAAATTAAACGTTTTATAGATATGAGGTAAAGTACATGAACTATGGACTAGTCCCTCGACAAAACAAGAGAGACACTCCCGACCAAAAACACAAAAGAAAATGGAATGCTACAAGCCAGCATCCATATATAAGACTCTAAGGAAAAACATTCACCAATCACAAACAAGCACCAAAAGAATCCTGGGAAACTACATACATTGTACCCATTTACAAAGGCCTTTTACAATACCAGGAAGTTGATAATTGAAGAACAAGCCTAGAAAAAAACAAGATCACTAGCTAGAAAACTTCAACATAGCATAACGGCACTTCCATCAAGCGTAACTATGCTTGGAACCAACAAAGACAAGTGCAGAAACAGATTCATCATGGAGGTGGAAACACCTCATTTTTATTACATTCCGATCCCAAGAAACCGATTCTTTACCGCCTGTACATCCACAATGACCTCATTCATGCTGTTGCGATCTGAAGGTATCTCTGAGGAACATTTAACTCCAATCTGAATAATAGAAGCTAAAATTTCTCTCGTAGTATGTCTTGCTCTATTTCTTCTTTCGCTTCGTGGTGTACGATAATTGTTTGTTTCATTATCATCATGATTTTCACCATCTAGCATTCGTAAATCAACAATATCGAGTACTCGCTCTGGCATTGCGTGCATCTTACAGAAGTTATGAATGTTTACACCATCTTTAAACATGTCATCAGTTGGTCTCTTTCCTGTAAACATTTCTAACAATAGGATTCCGTAACTATATACATCACCTTGTGTAGAAACTTCGCCACCTAATCCATATTCTGTTTAAACCAAAATGAACATTTTGTCAGAAGACCTGCAGAACGAAATATAATTCATTCTAATTGAATTACTCATATACATGCACACAATCATAGCAGTTGTTGATTAATTTTTCTTACCAGGACAAACATAACCGATGGACCCCTTAATTGCAGCTGAACTTGCATCATGTTCATTGAGCTGTCGAGAAATACTGCAGTCGTGATGAAGGAACTTAGCCAAGCCAAAATCACCCACATGGGCAATCAAATCATCATCGAGAAGGACATTGCTAGGCTTCAAATCACAATGAACAATGGGTGATTCACAATCATGGTGTAGATAACTTAATGCAGAAGCAACATCAACTGCAACGTTCAATCTTCTTTCCAGGTTCAGATTTTTCACATGTAGCTGATCATCATTACGTCTGTCATCTTCAGATGGGTGCAACCATTTTTCTAGACTCCCATTAGCCATGTATTCGAAAACAAGAGCTTTGAATTCATTACCATGAAAATCAACACTCGAGCAACAAGTAACGATCTTGAGTAAATTCTTATGTCTAACTTTCCTGAGAGCATTACATTCAGCCATAAAACTCTTGGTTGCACCTTTTATCTGAAGATGTAGAACCTTTACTGCAACAGATTTTGAACCATCTTCTCGAAGAATTCCCTTATACACAGAACCGAAATTTCCCACACCAAGAAAATTGGTAGAACTATTAAATCCATTAGTAGCTTTGAGAAGCTCATTGTAAGAAACACCTTTGAACCACTTACCCATGTCTAAAACAGCTGAAGGCAGTTTGGCTTTTGACTGCTTTCTCCAATAAAGAACGGCAAAAATCACAACCAAAGTTAAAAACCAAACTACAACTATGATGATAATGATAACTTTTTGTTTTTGTTTCATATCTGGGTTTAATGGCACGGAGCAATTCTGCAACTTCAAAACAGGAATACCACCACAGAGCTTACTATTCCCATCAACTGAAAACTTACTTGCATTCTCAAAAACTCCGTCTGTTGGTACTGCTCCCTCCAAATTATTATATGATAAATCCAAAATAATTAGCGTAGATAGATTCTCAAGGCCTTTTGGAATTGTACCTGACAAATTATTCTGGGACAGTCTTAAACTTTCGAGACCTTTCAAGGAAGTAACAGCTGAAGGAATGTTTCCTTGAAAGAAGTTACCATCCAAATAGAGTTTTCTTAAGCTTAAGCATTCACCTATGGTACTTGGGATTGCCCCTGATAACTTGTTTCCGGACATGGCCAAGAACTCAATGTCTTTTAAGTGACCAACTTCCACTGGAAGGCTACCGGTAAGTGAGTTATTACCTAAGTCTAGAGCAACTGATAAAGAGGGAAGTAGGAAAACTTGTTTGGGTATATTACCACTAAGTTTGTTGGTGTGCAGGTCCAATATCTGCAAAGAGTTACAATTTCCAAGGCTTGATGGAATTATACCGGTCAAATTATTGTCATTCATATAAAGAATGATCAATCTTGTTAAGTTACCAAAAGAAGAAGGAATTGAACCGACGAGTTTGTTTCTATCAAAGCCTAATATTCCCAAATTTTGAAGGAGCCCTATACCAGGAGGAATGCTTCCTGTGAATTTGTTCGAACCCAATAGGAGTCTAGTCAGACCCTGAAGATTCTGAATACCTGGAGGTATGCTTCCAGATATCTGATTCTCTCTAAAATCTAAGTAAACAAGTTTCCCTGTTAGATTGGCTATAGAGTTTGGTAACACTCCCCCAAAATTATTCTTGGATATAGTTAAATCCATCAAATTAGTACACAATTGACTAGAGAATCGAGGAAGTTTAGATCATGAGCTTGTCTACTACCAAGCTTATTGTCTCCTAATCTTAATCTTTCAAGACTTTGTAAGTTACCAAGGCTATTAGGGACTGATCCAACAAAATTGTTTTCACCCAACTGTAAAGTCACAAGTCTAGACATATTGGAAAATGAACTTGGAATAGTTCCGGTGAAATGGTTACCTACAACCGAGAAAAAGGACAGATCAGGAAGTGTTTTACCAATATCGATAGGAATACTCCCATGGAGACGATTGAATGCCATCGAAAAGCTTTCGAGTGATGAAATGTTATAGAGTGAAGGAGGGACGATACCTGATAACCTATTCAAACTCAGAACCAGAAGATTTAAGCTTGTTAGTTGACTTAGACTATCTGGGATTCTTCCCTCCAAATTGTTATAAAGAAGAGAAAGATGAGTAAGAGATGAAAGGTTACCTAATGAAGCTGGAATCTCTCCAGAAAAATTATTATAACCAAGGAACATCATTTTGAGATTTGATAAGTAGCCCAACCCATTTGGAATGCTTCCCACAAGATTGTTGCGAGAAATATTAAGGTGTATGAGACTGGAGCAACGAGAAATATTATACGGAATTTCACCTTCCAATGAATTATTTGAAAGACTCAAGTATTTCAATCGAAAAAGACGGCTAATTTGCTGTGGGATTTCACCAGTTAGACTGTTGTTGCTGAGGGAAAGATCTTTAAGAAAGCTAAGGTTTCCAATGTGAGGAGAAATGGAACCTACCAATCCTTTGGAATCAAGATCAATCTTGGTGACTCTATTACGATGACGACCACTACATGTAACACCTCTCCACTCGCAAAAATGAAGAGAATTATTCTTATTATCGTTCCAGGAACTCAATACTCCAAGTGGATCTTCAGTTATTTCATTCTTGAAGGCAATTAATGCCTGACGATCATTTGAATTGTTATCAATGATCGCAGCAAGGGAATTATTAACACCCATGGACATATAAGAAACGATGAGAATAAGGGTGCGTAACAGTAAATATTTTTTGAAGGATGATTTAAAATAGAAGCCAAGGTGAAGAGGGCGAGGAGGCTGCATAATAGTAACAGTGTGTAGAACTGAAGCTGAAAGTATTTTGATGTTTCGGGAATTACTTCATCTGAATAATATGTGCAGATTTGAAATAACAATAATGGCTTTGGGGACACTAGTTTGACAAACGTTTATCTACAGACTAGATTTGTGGGCCATGAAGGATTTGATCACTGACTTTTGGGTGCATTTCAGTCAAAAAAAAATCTTCGCCACCAACTATCAAAGACCTCTTTGATTGAGAGAGAGAAGAAAGAATGTGGCCATGAAAGACAATACGTAGCCATAGTTTATTATGTTTTTATTACGTTACCTTCTGTCTAACGACTTACTGGAGAACGTGACGGGTGATGTGTGGTTGTGGTGGCAAAATGTACGGTGGTGGTTTAAAGTGTACCGTGGCAACACCTAGTTCAGCACAACAAAGCAATCAAAAATTTGAACACACCATGGTATAAGTTTTATTTTATATATATATAATGGTTGGATCTTGAACAACATGATAATCACAATACGCATAGATGTGTTAAAACATAATACCTGATGAAGCCATTGATTGAATCCAAGAAATCCTCCAAGGCTGCAAGCACATAGAAACGAGAACACAAGTGAATATCTTGGTTTCTCCTTCTTGACATTTTGTGTAATGAAATGATAATTTTCTCGAACCCTCTATTGATGGCTATAGAGTTCCTTTTATAGGTAGAAGGAGGACCAAGGTTCCTAGGGTTTAGAGTTAGCAATCAATCTCGACCGTCCATCAAGGAAGAGATAATAGAAAATAAGCCCAATAAATGGTAACCAATATATTTAGCAATATCATGTAATTAACCAAAGATATTACATGGCCCAATAGGATATTTCTATATATAGAAATATTCTTACATTCTCCCACTGGTCCATGTGATAATCTATTTAATGGTTAATCTTAGAAAAACATAAGCGCGCATAATTGCTAAACAAATTTAATGGTTAAACGTAATACATTAACCAAGCAAATAACTTATGCGAGTCATGGCGGTGGCATATTGTCTTGTTATCAACGTGTTCCCTTCCATGTACCACAACACAAGCAACTTACTTAATCAGTCCTTAAATGGGGATATCATAATGGTCCACTAATGTCTTCAAAAGAAAACAATTTCTGTAACATTCATCCAATAACATAAAAGTATACTAAAGTGGATATAGAAATAAGTTCGTAATGACAACAATAATAAGATCTCAATAAGTGTTCAAACATAAGCAAAAGTCTAAGTGAAACTAATTGTTTGTTACTCCCCTCAAGACCCATGTTTCCAACATGTTCCAAAAAGTCTTAGGAGGTAACGCCTTCGTAAATGCATCTGCAATCATAAGTTTTGTGCCTATGTGTTCAATGAACAACTTTTTCATCTGAACAACTTGTTTCACGCATAGGTACTTTAGATCCATGTGTCTTGAACCCTTAGTATATCTAGCGTGCTTTGAAAAGAATATTGTCACTGACATTATCACGAAGAAAGTTTCACAAAGTGAGGCAAAATTTAGGTCTCCAAACATTGAGATGAAATTCATGACCATGATGGTGATTTGTAGCCTCATAACATGCTACAAATTCAGCTTCCATTGTTGAGCCAGTGAGAATAGACTCTTTTGCACTTTTCCATGATATTGCTCCTCCAGCTAATAGAAAAAGGTATCCAAAAGTGCTCTTTTGAGTATCATTACATCCCATGAAATTGGAATCTTTATAGCCAACCAACTCAAATTGATATGAATGCGTAAATGTGAGACGATGATCCTTTGTTCCTCAGTACCTTAAAACTTTCTTTTGCAACTTTCCAGTTGTTCCATTCCAAAGATACACAAGGTATCTTCCCCAAAGATACCAACTATATCGCATTCGATATCCTGGTCTTGTGCAAACTTGAGCATACATTAAACTTCCCACCACAAGCATAAGGGATTTTATCCATTTGCTTACGTTCAGATTCATTCTTAGGACAAAGATTGAGTCCAAATTTGTCTCCTTTAGAAACCAGAACTATGCTTGGCTTACATGCACTCATCTCAAACCTCTCTAGAATTCTTTCGATATATGCTTTCTGTGAGATTGATAATGTTCCAAGTGATCTATCACGGGATATTTCTATCCCAATCACATAAGAAGCCTCACCCATATCTTTCATTTCAAAATTCTTCGAGAGATATTCCTTAGTTTCATGCATAAGACCAAGATCACTACTCGCAAGTAGTATGTCATCTACATACAATACCAAAAATATGAACTTCCTCCCACCGATCTTGAGATATATGCATGGATCTACATCATTTTCTTCAAAACCAAATTTTTGAATGGTTTCGTTGAATTTTAGATACCACTTTTGCTGGAGGCTTGCTTAAGTCCATAAATTGATTTCTTAAGTTTGCAGACCATGTGTTCCTATCCTTCTAGGACAAAACCTTCATGTTGACACATGTAAATATCTTCCTCAAGCTCACCATTAAGAAAAGTTGTTTTCACATCCATTTGATGTAACTCAAGGTCATATTGAGCTACTAATGCCGAATAATTCGAGAGAGTCTTTCTTTGACACGGAGAAAAGTCTCTTTGTAATCAATGCCATCTTTCCGAGTGAAACCTTTGGCTACAAGTCTAGCTTTATAACATTAAATATTGCCATTCGTTTGGTCTTAAAGACCCATTTACACCCGATTGCTTTGTGTCCTTCTGCAATTCAACGATTCCCAGCACTCCATTATCATCCATCGATTTTTCTCTACTTTCGTAGCATTAATCCATTTATCGAATTACTACACTTGATAGCTTGTGAATAAGAACCGGATCTTTCATAATCCCTAAATCAAAATCGATTCTTGTAGATAAACCACATAATCATCGTGAATAGCCTTTTTTCGTTCTCTGGTAGATCTTCTTAAGGCTACTTCTTGTGGTTGTTCTACAATATCTTGCCACAATAGTTTCATCATGAAGTTACAGTGCCGTTATTTATGTTACTTCATCATCAATCGGTTCTACAACCGAAGGAGTCACAATATCCGTAGCAGAAATCCGAGGTAAAGGGATTATTACTCGATTTCTTGAATGCATTTTTCTTGCACTCGGTGTACTCACGCTTAACTTCGCCATTCTTAATGAATTTTGCATTTCCAGTTTTCAACAATTCTCATACCATGGTTAGGGACAATAAATAATATACCTTTAGAGTTTTTAGGAAAACCAATAAAGTAACCACTAACGATTTTCATATCCAATTTATTTTCTTTGGGATTATAAACTTTCGCTTATCTTTAACAACCCCAAACTTCCGTGTGTTTTAAACTAGGTTTCATTCCTTCCATAGTTCAAAAGGAATCTTTGGAACTGATTTGTTTGGAACTCTATTTAAAATGTACACAACATAACGAAGAGCATACATCCACAAACTTAAGGGTAAACTCGCATGACTAATCATGTTTCTAACCATTTCCATTATAGTACGATTTTCGCCTTTACGCTACACCATTTCGCCAAGGTGAACTCCGGGCATTGTGTATTGAGCAACAATTCCAAGCTTTTGAAGAAGTAAAGCGAAGGTCCAGGATGTTGTCCTGTTTCGTCATACCTTCCATAATACTCTCCACCCCTATCGCACCTAATAATTTTCACCTTCTAATTGCCTCTCAACCCGGTAATGAATTGATCTACAGCATTCACAGCTTGAGATTTATCATGCAATAAGTAAAGATAACAATAACGTGAAAAATCATCAATAAATTTGATAAAATATTTTTCTCCTCCAAAAGTTGGAATCTCGAAGGGTTTACAAATATCTTTATGTATTATTTCAAGGAGTTCGGAACTTCGTATGGCACCTTTCTTTGTGTGTTTTGTCATCTTGCCTTTAATACAATCCACACAACTCTTATAATCAGTAAAATCAAAATTCTGTAGAATCCCATCTTTTACCAATCTTTGAAGTTTTTCACGAGATATGTGTCCAAGCTTCTTATGCTACAAGAATGAGGAATTACCTCGGCTTTTGTTGGTTTATCATTATGATGCATGGTCAAATAGGTTCGGTGTATTGATGATGATAAATGTAACTTGTAAAGACCATCCTAAAGATAACTTAACCAATAAATTTATAATCTTTAAACAAACTAAAACATCCATTGGCAATTTGAAATTGAAAACCCCGTCTATCTAGTTGAGAAATCAAATTAAATTGCGGAAATAGTTGGAACATAAAGAGTGTTTTCTAAATCAAGAAAGTATCCATGACCTAGAATCGGGCGATGATAGGTGCCTACAACATTAATCGGGGCTTTATTGCCATTTCATAAAAAGGAAGTTTTCATTCGGTTTGTGATTTGATTGAAAGGTATCCCGCATCAATTAGAAACATGAACATTAGCACTTAATCAAACCACCATGATAAAGAAGATTCTTTAACAGTCAAATTTGTTTCAAAATAGCTACTTAATCCCAAAGGATTACTTTTATTTTCAAACCATTTTTACGCTTAGCACCAATCTTTGAAAAGGACCAGAGTTTCAGGTAAACGACACTTATTGTCATCTTGCTTTGCCTTCTTCTTTTCAGGTTGACCAGAAATATTCTGTGGTGCTCCCTTATTGCCATTTGCAGGCTTACGCTTATTGTTCACTCCTCGTTTGAAAAAGTGCGCTTGATTAAGACCTTGCTGGTTTAGCCTAGCTTCCTCTTGAACCAACATGTTTCCCAGTTCATTTGCAGTCCACTTTTCCTTAATAGTGTTCTAATGCACTTGAAAGGGGGCATATTGTGGTGGTAGCGAGTTGAGAATGAATTGGACAAGAAAATTCTCATACACGGTTAATTTCATCTCAGTGAGCTTAGCAGCAATGCTACGCATTTCTATCACGTGCTGTTGCATTGACCTTACACCGATATACTTAATGGTGGTAAGATCAGCCATCAATTTCCCATCTAGAGACTTAACTGCTGTCTTAAAGCGTTCCTTTACGATTTCCATAAAGTCCTTAGCATTTTTAGGTTGTTTGGGAAGCGATTCTTTAATGTTTGCATCAATGTGTATTCGCATCAGCTGTATGCTCAACCTATCACTTCTCTCCCACTTTTTCAAGAGATCCTTATCTTCAGTGGAACTCTTATCATCTATAATAGGCTTTTCAATTTGGAGAGCAAGATCAATATCCTGCACACCCAAAGTGAACTCAATATTCTCTTTCCATTATGAGAAGTTGGTGCCATTGAAGAATGGGATAGAAGAAGTATACGAATGCAAAGACTTAGAATTAGAAGCTGAAAAACATGACAAAGATACACAAAGTCAAACTCACACACATACAAATTAAGAAACTCATGTGGGTAGAATCTTAATAAAACAACAATCATGTCATAAAGTCATAAAAACATTCACACATATATAAGCAAGCAAAGACAAACATCTGTGGACATTATGCCTTTCATGGTTACATACATAAACATTCACACATATATAAGCAAGCAAAGACAAACATCTGTGGACATTATGCCTTTCATGGTTACATACATAATCATAATATTTATTCAAACATGTGAATTAAAGTTACCCGGTACCTTTTCATTCTAATATGTATGACTAAATAGTTAATTTCTTTATGTTTATATACAAACACTTGAACAAACATCTCCTGTGGGTGATAGTTATTCTTATGTGATTGCACAAAACGATGTAGACTTACAATGACATTCTAATATAACATAATACTTTAGTATCACTGTAGCGATAGCTAAAGAGCATATAATTCATACACTTTGGTGTTCTAAAACATGTTATAGTTATTACCATACAATAAAGTTCTATACATGTTCATATTAAAAAACCAAAATTAAAAGTCAAAGTCAACATGTGAAAGTCAACAGTCAAAGTCAATGACGAAAAGTCAACATGTGAAGGTCAAAAGTCAAACAGTCAAGTCAACGATAAAAGTCAAACATTCAGTCAAAAGTCAAACATTCAGTCAAAGTCAGACAGTCAAACATTCAAAGTCAGACATTATGGTCAACTGTTTTCTTAATGTCAAACCAAGAAGATTTTAAAACCTTATGGGCTTGTCCAAAACAAAACCCAACATACATTTCATGTTTATGTTATAGTTAAGAAATATTAAACCAAGCCCAATAAACTTTCATAATCATCATAGTGAGCCCATACACATAAACTTTCATTTTTCATAGACGTTTCATCTTCACATAAACCATAACCGCATACTTCACATATTAAACAAACGTTTTACTTTACACATGAATCAAACAAAACAGACCTTTTATTCATGAACTAATCACATCATCATGTTATACCACATCAAGCAAAAATCATACAAAATCATATTTAATTTCCATCGGATGAAACAACACATCAAATCTTTTATATATGTTATAAATCCAATAATCATAGAAACATATCAAGCTATTTTAGGTGAGCCCATATATTATAATTAACAGGATCTAAAACCACACAAAAATATTTATGATTTATTTGCTCAATCAATAAAAAATTGAATATCAATCAAGTAAGAAAAAAAAAAATATTCATATTTATAAATAGTACATAAACATGATTATTAGTAATCAAACAGTATTATACTATGTATTGATATAAACACAACAATTGCATACAACATCATGAAAAAATCATGGAGTTCTAAACCAAAGCGCTCGCCAAATATAAGTTTTATTTTATATATATAATGGTTGGATCTTGAACAACATGATAATCACAATACGCATAGATGTGTTAAAACATAATACCTGATGAACCCATTGATTGAATCCAAGAAATCCTCCAAGGCTGCAAGCACACCCGTAGAACAGAACACAGTAGAATATCTTGGTTTCTCCTTCTTGACCTTTTGTGTAATGAAATGATAATTTTCTCGAACCCTATACTGATGGCTATAGAGTTCGTTTTATAGGTAGAAGGAGGACCAAGGTTCCTAGGTATTAGAGTTAGTAATCAATCTCGACCGTCCATCAAGGAAGAGATAATAGGAAATAAGCCCAATAAATGGTAACCAATATATTTAGCAGTATCATGTAATTAACCAAAGATATTACATGCCCCAATAGGATATTTCTATATATAGAAATATTCTTACATTCTCCCACTGGTCCATGTGATAATCTATTTAATGGTTAATCGTAGAAAAACATAAGCGCGCATAATTGCTAAACAAATTTAATGGTTAAACGTAATACCTTAACCAAGCAAATAACTTATGCGAGTCATGGCGGTGGCATATTGTCTTGTTATCAACGTGTTCCCTTCCATATACCACAACACAAGCAACTTACTTAATGGGCCTTAAATGGGGATATCATAATAGTCCACTAATGTCTTCAAAAGAAAACAATTTAGTAACATTCATCCAATAACATAAAAGTATACTAAAGTGGATATAGAAATAAGTTCAGAATGACAACAATAATAAGATCTCAATAAGTGTTCAAACATAAGCAAAAGTCTAAGTGAAACTAATTGTTTGTTACTCCCTCAAGACCCATGTTTCCAACATTTTCCAAAAAAGTCTTAGGAGGTAACGCCTTCGTAAATGCATCTGCAATCATAAGTTTTGTGCCTATGTGTTCAATGAACAACTTTTGATATCTTCAGCATTGTGCCCTGGATATCGGCACACGATATAACAAAGCATAGACCAGGGTCTGCCCTGAGATTTTGCTGCCCCGAGGCGGAGGTAAAATTGTTTCCCAATCGGTGACAATACGATGTTTATACTCTTACAGATTTACAGCTATATCGGCAATCTTATAGATACAACTGATTGTAAATTTTGAATGTCCCAACAAAAACAAAGCAATACTAACTGAATCCATGAGAAAATTTAGTTCAACCTATCTAGAGCTTCAAATATTTACACAATAAATATTAACAACCCATAATAAAACACTGAAAAGAAGTTGTCCTTGCATCTCTACAGGCTGACTTTTAGGATAAAATATCTTGTTACAGTCTAAACAAAAAAACTTGAACGCTGATTTTGGGCATACCAAAATCTTAAAGGGCATACAAAACACTAGTCCCATCTTGGGTGACCTTATAAGGGGTATCTAGTGGGTAGTCCAATTACCTATACCCCTAAACTTTTTAGTTATTAATCTACTCTTACCTTAACATAAAAACCTCAAATCAATTTAAAAAAAAATTAAAATCAGTTTCAAAACATAATCTCTTCTTCTAACTCCTCTACTCTAGCCGAACTCTCACAGAAAAAGATATCGTTGCGAAAATTTTAACCGTCATTTAAACTCAACTACATAATGATTCGTACAAATAAAAAAACAGGGAGTGGGCATTCAAAATCATCTTCTAATCCATCAATTTGAAGAAGAATTAATTAAAGGTGTAGAAGCGAAAAATTGAACCACAACTTCGACCAACCGCAACTCCAACTCCGAAATGAGGATAAGAAAGTAGGTTCTACAAACTCCATCCTTGTTTGTTGTTTCTCATCAATTAAATGAGTTTAATTCCCCTAAAAGATTAGTGTTTTTACAAATAGTATTCGGTTCGACTTAAAATTTCTTAGTATTTTTGTTTAATCGTTCTTGATGTTTCTCCTACGAAAGTGTGCATGAACGTTCGGGCTTGAAATTTCATGCTAAATTTACGTAGAACCTAGTCACATTTGTCATTCTGCTTTATTGGATAGTATTGAATTCGAGCCAACTACTCTCAGTAATTGATAGTCAAATGAGTATTATTGTCTGTCTTAAAATTGAGTTGCGTTTTATTTTCAAACTTTCTTCACAAAAAGCTTCTTGTAAGTGTATATGAGCAGGTTCGACTTGAAATTTCATGAAATTTCAATCCGAACCTAGTCCAGAAAAAGAGATGCACAGGGTTTCGGCGTATTCGATAATCATAATATTTGCCGAACCTAGCACATTTACGAGGTTCGGCTATTACGATACTCACACTATGTGTCGAACTAATACAAAATTATTAACCCAGAAATGTACATGATCGGGTTAAACATATTCTACTTATTCAAATAGTGAACAATGTGTTTCAAATAGATTCTAAGCTATTTAATTTCTAAATATAAGTTCTAACCCTAAACATGTTTTCTTCCAGACGATAAGTGTAGGGTTCAGCTTGTTAGGACAACCAACTAAGACGCACTCAAGGTCTACAAGGTAGAGTTCGGCTCTTAATCAACACTTTCAAACAGCTTCTAACTATTCATCCATTTCACTAACCTTAGTGAAAAAACACAGACTTTTGATGATTTTAACTCTACAAAAAGTGAGATTAAACATAAGATATGTTGGAAAATTTCCCCTTGAACAACCTAAATGACTACAATTCAAGGGTAACTAAATAATCTACACAATTTTTTTTCTCACTTTCCCCTTCTCCTTCTAAAAAAACCTACTTTTTTTAGAATACTCAAAAAATTTTATCTACACAAATTAATAACTAAATAATCGTAGAACTAATCACTAATCAGAATTATTTTAACTAATCATTAATATTAACACTAATCATAAAAGGGCAGATTTGCCATTACAAAAAATATTTGGTTAAGGGGCTTCTAATTTTTCTATTTACACTCCTTTTTTGTCCTTACTTGGTATGCCCTGAAAGATTTCCGTATGCCTAATATCATAGTTCAGAAAATTCTTCCAAGGTCAGTTAAACTTAATAAGGCCCACTATGATTTATGAAGCCCAGACAACAAAAATGCACAAAACAGAACAATCAATCACGCAGACGCAGTTGTCTGATGAGAAATGATTAACATTCAAACTTTCTGGCAAGAATGAAATCAATCACAAAGAGTTGATCAACCAAGAAATCCATTGCAGTCATTTTTTTTTAATCAATAACTAACAGATTTCATTGATTAATCCCTTGCAATAATAAAAATCCATACCCAAACTACATCTTAAAATTCATTAAACGAAATATTGTCATGAAAAGGAAAAACATATTCTGCATTACCCTGAAAACAAAATCAAACCTAAAAAAAGTAACAGAACACTTTTAAAAAACTTAAGCCCTTTCACCACGAATACGCCTTGCTAATTGAATATCTTTAGGCATGATTGTAACTCTCCTGGCATGAATTGCACACAAGTTGGTGTCCTCGAACAACCGAACAAAATAAGCTTCAGCAGCCTCTTGAAGTGCAAGAACAGCATGACTTTGGAACCGAAGATCTGTTTTGAATTCCTGAGCAATTTCACGAACTAATCTCTGGAAAGGCAACTTCCTGATCAAAAGTTCAGTACTCTTCTGGTATTTCCTTATTTCACGAAGAGCAACGGTTCCTGGACGATAACGGTGTGGCTTCTTAACTCCTCCAGTTGTTGGTCTTGATTTCCTCGCAACAATGGTGGAGAGTTGCTTCCTTGGAGCTTTACCTCCTGTAGACTTACGAGCGGTCTGCTTAGTACGAGCCATTGATGATGAAACGAAGAAGAAATCTAAAAGGGGAGAAGGAAAATTAAGGGTTTCTTGATTATTTTTTTTTGTGAGTGATAGCGGTGGTACTTGTGGGTATTTATATGTAATAGTTGAAAGGTTAAGGCGGTTTAGATTTAGAAGTATACCGACTTGGGGTAGGTTTCTGTTTTTGAAGAAAGAAAACACAAAATCTGTATGCCTTGTATAGTTTGCTCTCATTGGTTGGTTTGTGTTCATACGGATGGGCAACCTCTACACCCAAATATTGAATTCACTATTCTGCATTGAGCAAGCACAAACCCTTTTCACGCACACACTGCTTGTTTCTTACGCTTTAGCTGTTCCATTTCCATTGAAGTCACCTGCAACATTAAATTCCATAATTTCAATGCCCACATTTTGATTTACAAACACTAGAATATATATGCTAATAACTGGAACTTTATAATTGAATAACAAGTAGCCTAGTAAAATACAAGAACACTAGAAGACTTCGACATAGCACAGCGGCAATTCCATCAAGCGTACAACTATACTGCTTCTACACACTTTTGTTCAATCATTAGAAGGCCTTGGAATGACCCCAGAATTGGCCCGAGGGTGAAAAGGATGTCCTTGTCTGATTTGATTGATCTTGAAAAGGGACTTAAATATGTTGATTCAGAGAAAGAGTTCTCTGTCTATGGATCTAGAGTGAGGGCCGTCATGCACGATGGATCAAAAGCGAAGGCGAAGTCTCCACATAAGAATGCCAATAAATCTCAGGATGCATTTGAGCCCTTAGGCCAGAGTGAGTATGAAGGTTAGGCTTGAGCAGGCCAGGAGTCTGACGGTGGTTCAGTTCCAATTCTGAATGTTAAGAGGAATCTGAAAAAGTAAAGAGTAATCTATCATGCTGGTCTGTTCTGCGTGTTTAATTTAGAGAAAAAACTTCATGTTTGTTTAGCTGGGTTGTTTTTGTTGTCCAGTTCCTTGTCACTTTTGTTCGTGTAACTTTAATTATTTTTTTTGATCGGTAAATAATTGGTGTTTGGGAGTTTCGAACTGAGGTCACTGGTATCATCACCTAGTGACCTTACCATTGTACTACAGTGGTATAGGCTCGTGTAACTTTAATCATGAAGCTGCTGTTGGAACTGTAACAATAAAATACTCAAAGAATGATGTTAGAAACATATTTCTGAAAAAATTAAATAAACACTTAATGGGAAACAATAAACAGAGGACAGAGTCACGTGTTCAACACACTGTCCTTAACACGATAGTTCACCGGTACGCCTCAAAATGAGTGATGCCTATACCCCGTGGTAAAGTCGTATCCAGGATAAAACCGCCGTTGCAAGAACAAGTTAGCACTACAAGATTTCCCCACTCTTACGAACTCAACAGCAATGGCACAAAATGAAAGTAAAAACCACACAGAGGGAGAGAGACGAAAAGAAGAGGATAGTAGCTCTTCTGGACACAAAATGAAATGAAGAAGTCGAATTCTTTTTATAGGCAAACGGAGAGGGAGAAATCAATGCACATTAATGTGTGAATCAATACTTCATGTGAAATAATGTTGCATGGTGTCGACATAATTTTGTCATAAAACAGTCAAAAAAATGGTAAGAAAAATGTCGACATCCATGCACATAAAGCCGTTACGAAAATTATTTTTGGTTAGAAAATAAATTCACCCATGTCACACGCCCCCCCACATTTAAGAAAGAATTTTAATTTGATTGTAAAATATTTAAGGAAATAATTTAAAATCATTTTGTCAAAGAGATAAGTCTTGGTTGACGCGAGCACGAGCCCTAAGCCTTAGTGAAACAAAAATATTTTGACCCACCTGCTCCACCTACATTGTTTTACTAACTATCCATAAAGGAATAGCTATATAGTGGAACACCTCTTTAGTTATAACCAATGTGGGACTAAAGGTTCTATTTCATTCACTCATAAGAAAATGAGTAAGTGCTCTTAGAGACCCAAAGGTCCTAAGTTCCATTCTCACCAAGACTATAAAACCAATAATAAAACTCATTTTCTCCAACAATCCCCCACATGAATGAAATACTGATAAAAATCAGAAAACGAAAAGCAAGAAATACCACTTAAGCAAGAGGTGTCCATGAGGTCTTGAACCTTTGCTTAGTGAGAAATTGCCCGGGACTACTTGATGGATAAAGTGAACGCGATGTCTTGAACCGCCATCGTTGGTGTAATCCGCGATAATAACCACGCGTGATATCTCTCTAGGTGCTTGTCAAGTTCGTGCCGTTGTGTCCTTTTTTGGCCTGGACAAATCCCGTTTCTCAGAATGCTCTAGAGAATCATCTCTATTCTCATGGAAGCGACCCACCTCCACATTCGGATAAGTGAGTTCCATCAAGAGTGTTTCTTCGCTACACCCCACTTCAATCTTAAATTGAAACTATAAAACTCATTAAGACTTAGTTAAAAGTAATCCTTCACATGCAACACACTATCACGCCTACACCATAGGGAAAGGGCAGAATGAAATTCTCGATAGTGTTTACCTTGACCCGCCATAAATTAGTTGTCTCATTCAAAACCTTGATCTTGGGATCTCCAATCGGCAAGGTTGAGTATCCTTCATGGAAAGTTTATTTAGTGAGCCTAAGCCCCATCCCCCTCGATGTATTATTAACTATCTGGACAAACCTTTCGTCAAAGGTTGCGCGATATTCTCCTTGGACTTTATCCAATCAATGGAAATAACGCCGATTGAGATTAGTTGTTTTTACCTTTAGCTATTATAGCTTGCCTAACACAATGTATAGATATAGTCGGCACATGCCTATGCCGAGAGGAATGTCTTCTAAAAAAGCATCTTAGGCACTCGGCCCCCTCTCGTGCTTTATCTAACGCAATACTCTCAGATTCCATAAAGAATTGAGCAATATATGTTTGTTTGGAAATCTTTCAAAAACAAACCCTCATGCTAGAGTGAAAACATATCCACTTGTAATACTCTACTAAGTACCATAATACTTTTAGGTACCATAATACTCTACTAAGTACATCCCAATGCTCTTGCTCTGGACTACAAGTATATCTACTTAACTTACTCACAATATAGGCAATGTATGGACTCTTACAGTTCATTAAATTCATCAGACATCCTATAACTCTTGAGTATTCAAGTTAAGATACTTCATTACCCTTATTTTTCTCGAGTCTACAAGAAGAATCGTATGGAGTACAGGCAGGCATACAATCAGACTGGTTGTATCTCTTAAGCACAAATTCAACATAATGAGAATGACTAAGACTACAAATGTTTGATTATCTTTTAATCATCATCCATAAGATTACATCGAAAGGGCCTAAGTCTTTTAAGTCAACGTTCTCATTCATTGCATGTTTTTAGTGGAATTAATCACATCTGCGTTTGTATCAAGTATAAGCATATCATCAACATACAAGCATACAATCAAACATGCATCCTTAACAAGTTACTTATAAACATACTTGTCAGATTCATTAACTTAAATCCACTACTCATTAGCACATGATCAAATTTTCCATGTCACTATTTACGTGCTTATTTGAAAACCATACAAAAATTTGTTCAATTCACAAACTTTGTCTTCATAACCTTTCACTACAAAGTCCTCAGGTTGGTCTATGTAAATTTCTTTATCTAATTCACGGTTTTAGAAAGGTTTTCTAAACATCAATCTGATGTATCTCTCAGTATAGAAGCAAAAGCAATTAGCATCTCAACGGAAGTAATTCTCGTCACAAGTGAATAAGAATTAAAGAAATCTAAACCTTCTTTTAGTTTATAGCCTTTAGCTAGCAACCTAGCCTTATAAATTCCATAATTTCATCTACCTTACGTTTCCTCTTAAAGACTCATTTACACTCTATGGTCTTATTCCCTGGAGGTAAACTAGCAAGCTCCCATGTCTGGTTCTGACGGACTGAGTCCATTTCACTAAATGAAGCTTCTTATCAGAATGGGGTTTTAATTAGTAAATGTTATGACATCCTTATGAGTCTGGAGCTCAGACAAAGCTAGGCGTATTAATAATTCAGATCTATAAGAAGTCTAAGTTCTAATCCTTTTACATCTCCTAGGATCAACTTTACTCCATCTTTCTCTCAAGGTAAATTTCGACTAGTTGAAAAGACATCTAGGGGATCAAAAACACATCTTAAGAGGAGACAGGTTTCATAAAAAACATGTTCAAAAAACTCATCATCCCTAGACTTCATAAAAGTATTCACACCAATGTCAGAATAATCATTACTCACAACAAAAAACTATATGCAGCAGGGTACTCTAAACACCCCCGCACTTAGACGTAAGCATAAGAAGGTTGTCTAACTTTCCATAATCATATGGAGTTTTATCTGATCCTTTAAGGTTAATCTAATCATGATATAACAGTTTTAGATAACGACCTCCCCCCACAAGTTGGCGGTTCAATCTGAGGTAGTCAACATGGCATATATCATCTCCTTAACGGTTCTTTAAGTTCAACTATACCAATAGACTATGGTAAAAAGAAATGTGATCTTATGAATAATGCCATTTTGAAAGTAAAAAATTCTCTTTAAGAGTTTCATACTAGCAATCACGTCCAAACCTAACTTTTTTAATGGTAACACTTGATTGGTTTTCAACTTCAACTTTATACATCTTATGGCTTCTAAGGAATCATCCTTATCCCTAAGCAAGTATATATGACCATACCACGTATGGTCATCTACATAAGTTACAAACCAATTTTTACCACCTTAGAAAGGATTAAAAACGAGTCAATTAGGTCTAACAAGATTAATTTTTCAAAAAGATTTTAAAGCAAATTTGGATGCTTCGCAAGTTTCACTTTTGTGTTCAAAAACTAAACTGAATTTGGGTTCGTCTGCTGCGCTAGCCAGTTAATGCATTGACTTATAAACTAACGGTTCTAAGTCTACCATGCAAACATCCAAAACACATAAAAGAAAGCATAAGAACCAACTATGTTCACTTTATCAGATTTTTCTGTTAAGCTTATATAGACCGTAAGTCTTATAACCCTTGCCTAAAAATCAGTGCCCTTGGTTTCAACAATTTCTACAGATTTGATTAATATCTTAAATCTTAAACATCTACAACAAAACAAGAAACAAGATTCTTACATATGCCCGGAATATGGAAACTCCATTCAATGTGAGAGTCTTTACAGATATGAGCTTCTGCTCGACCTTTCCCTTTATGCAACCTTTGTTGCGGATGAGTTACTCATATAAAGTCACTCAACATCCCCTATCCCTCCGATACGAGGTGAAAAGGTCTCTGTTTCAACAAACGTGCTTAGTGGCTCCAGAGTCCACCCCAATTTATCACATTGATTATTAAAATAACTTCCGACATCATGCCACTTAACTTGTTCTAGTTTGTTTCAACTGAATTAGCATTAACTTTCTACTTATTAAGGTTTTTATGTTGTCTACAAACACTGCCAAAAGGCCGGAAATTTTACAAACATAACAATCACCCTTAATTAAAGTAATGCTAGATTTAGGTCCGTGAAACATACCTTTCTTATGAGAGCTATGCATAGTGTTGCATTTGACGTTCTCACCTTTGCCATCTTTGGAAGATTTATTTTCAGCCACATGCGCCTATTAGCCATGTTCCTTGTAGATGACACCTTTATTCACAAACCACAATTTCGAATCAGAAAACAAAATACGAGTTTTGAAGTTAACATCTAGATATACAAACTTCGTTTGAATCACTATTTCAAAAAACTCATGGTTACCCTATAAAACCCAATTTAGTCAACAACAAAATTCTTCTCGTCAGAATTTTTCAGGAACTCTTCTCTGTTTTTTAAAATATCAAAAAAATAATTTTACAACTCCAAAAATTCTGAAATTTTGTGAGGGTTACTATCAATAAGTCTACTACAGTAGGTTAAAAGGGTTCATCGAAATTCTTTCTAGGCTGAGAGATATATTCGAAACTCTACAGTTGACCCAATTTTTTTTTTTTTTTTTTTTTTTTTTTCACTCCACAAATAACATCCAAGATATTTGGGCGCAATAATTAAAACAAGGAACAATCAAATAAACAAAAGTTATTGATACTTATCTCCTTTATAATGGAAGTGATCGGTTTGACAAAACGGATATGTTCCCCAGAAAATTTTGTAGACCCATCAACATCGTTCTTACCCATTGTTAAACATGAAATGAAACTATCGTGTTAAGATTGTTGAATCAGTAACAATAAAATACTCAAAGAATGATGTTAGAAACATATTTACGAAAAACTTAAATAAACACTTAATGGGAAACAATAAACAGAGGAGGATGAGTCACGTGTTCAACATTTGTCCTTAACACGATAGTTCACCTAAGACGCCTCAAAATGAGTGATGCATATACCCCGTGGTAAAGTCGTATCCAGGATAAAACTGCCCGTTGCAAGAACTGTTAGCACTACAGTACTTTCCCACTCTTACGAACTCAACAGCAATGGCACGGAATGAAAGTAAAAACCACACAGAGGGAGAGAGACGAAAAGAAGAGGATAGTAGCTCTTCTGGACACAAAATGAAATGAAGAAGTCGAATTCTTTTTATAGGCAAACGGAGAGGGAGAAATCAATGCACATTAATGTGTGAATCAATACTGCATGCGAAATAATGTTGCATGGTGTCGACATAATTTTGTCATAAAACAGTCAAAAAATGGTAAGAAAAATGTCGACATCCATGCACATAAAGCCGTTACGAAAATTATTTTTGGTTAGAAAATAAATTCACCCATGTCACACGCCCCCCACATTTAAGAAAGAATTTTAATTTGATTGTAAAATATTTAAGGAAATAATTTAAAATCATTTTGTCAAAGAGATAAGTCTTGGTTGACGCGAGCACGAGCCCTAAGCCTTAGTGAAACAAAAATATTTTGACCCACCCGTTCCACCTACATTGTTTTACTAACTATCCATAAAGGAATAGCTATATAGTGGAACACCTCTTTAGTTATAACCAATGTGGGACTAAAGGTTCTATTTCATTCACTCATAAGAAAATGAGTAAGTGCTCTTAGAGACCCAAAGGTCCTAAGTTCCATTCTCATCAAGACTATAAAACCAATAATAAAACTCATTTTCTCCAACAGCTGCAATGAAGTATTTGCTAGTTAATAAAAACTGAAAAGAAGAACAAAAAAAAATAGCACAATTTAGTTGTGAGAATATTTGATTTTGGGTTATAATGCAGATTTTCGGTCATTATGCAAAATAATAGGGCAGTTTGTAAATCCTGGGAGCTAGATAGTGAGACACTATTTTGGGCGATGAGGCTCATTTTGGACCATTTGGATGATGCAAGCAACTTTCCAGATTTCTATTTGGATGTTTTAGTTCTTCTTGCAAATAGAATTGAAAACATAACAAGATATTGGCAGCGACTTAAGAAAGAGATTAGGTAATGCATTGTAAAAGCACAAAATTGGTCAAAAAGACCAAAATCAATAATTCTTTGGGTGAAAAGACACTTAGGTTTGATATTTTGTTTAAATAGCTAAAAATTAAAAGATACTTGTTTAAATGGACAAAAATTTAAAAATAGCCATGATGTAACCAGTTTCATCCTGTCCATTTTCAAATATTTTTTTCTTATTTTTATTTTACACAGGATGCATCCAGTTTCATCCTTGCTATTTTTTTAAGTATAAGCCAGGATGAATCCAATTTCATCCTTGCTTTTTTTTTTTTTGGCTATTTCACCCGTACTTTTTTTTTTTGGCTATTTCATCCTTGTTTTAAATTTTTTTGGACACATGACCCATTTTCTCTTGTAAAATTTATTTGGTAATTGGGAACCACACAGTTTATGATTTTGCTTTTGTTTGGTTTGTATATATCATTTATATTTCCGAACACAGAAGGCACAAGTACAAAACGTACAATGATTATAACATCCTCTGTGTTCTCGGAGCACTAATATCACTCTGCAACGTGAACCCAGAAACTTCGTGCTTCTTGACAAGTATCGTGAAGATACGAGTAGTGACTTCTGAAATCTCTACAACTCTGGAACCTTCACCTTATCACCTCCAACTCCTTTTTAGCACCATAATTGATCAGTAAATTACTTAGAAAAATAGATTATTGGACGCGGTTTGAGTTAAATATGGACTGCGAGTATTGAACAGACGTGGATTTTAATTGGGAACATTATCTATATACCCCTAGTATGAAACCTTTTGAAAAATACCCTTTCAAACTTAATATATACCCCTAAGCTTAATACATTACTAAAATACCCTCTTTTATATAATGTATATACAAAACGCTACCACTGCACTATTCAAAAAAAAAAAAAACTTTACTTGCCACCATTACTGTCCACCACCGCCAACAACCACCACCACTATCCACCACTGCCAAACACCACCACCGCCAACCACCACCACTTTCCGCCACCGCCGCCAACCACCACCACTTTCCGCCGCCACCACCACCACTGCCAACCACCACCACCGCCAACTACCACCACCACCGAAAACCAGCGCTACTGTCCACCACCACCCACCGCCGCCGCCAACTACCACCACCAATAACAACCGCCGCCGCAAATCACCACCAGCAACCACCAATTCCACCACCACCATGTGGAGTCAACTTGTTGAAGTTGTCTCCAAAACTGAAGGCAACTTGCTAAAGTTGTTTCCAAAAGTGGAGGTAACTAGCTCAAGTTGTCTCAAATAAAAATAGGGTACAAGAACAAGTTGCTAAAACAAATGGAGACAAGTAACTCAAGTTGCCTCCGAATCTAAGGCAGCTAGCTCAAGTTGTCTTCAAAAACGAAGGCAACTATCTCAAGTTGTTTTCAAAAATGAAGGCAACTAGCACAAAGTTGTCTCAAAAAAAAAAAATTATACACAAATGATGAACCTAGTGTGAGTCGAACACACATCTTCTGATATATAGTCAGTTGTGCTACCATTGCACCACAGATTCTTCAATATAAAATAACATATTAAAATTACATACCAGCCTCTCCTGCTTCATGTCTCTTTACTGCATTAGCACATCTTCAATTGAAAACCCAAAGAAGAAGATTCACATATTCACCACACCACCAAGTGCTCAACCAACGATTCAAACCACCACTACACATCACCACATCCTCCATCTCTTCTCTCGCAACTCTACCCGCAAATGATTCATGACCACAACCATATATGCACACTTGCAACATAAGTCACTTCCATACCCTTACTCAAATACCATCAACAACACATAAGCAACAACAACTCCTTGTTGCTCTTCTTGCCTTAGCACATATTGGTTCATCAACAAAGCACAAACGACTTCATCCATCACTTATCTCGTAACTATACTAGCCAAAGACTCTCAGCTCCATAGTTGTCTCCATACATGGAGGTAACTGGCCAAAGTTGTCTTCGTATATGGAGGAAACTTGTTCAAGTTGTCTCGATATATGGAGGAAACTTGTTCAAGTTGTCTCTGTATATGAAGGCAACTTGGACAAGTTGTCTTACAATCAAATACATTTCCCTTAGTAAGAACCCTATCAACATTAACATATCATTCATATATCACTAAGTTACTAACATCAACATAAGGTTTGCTACTTCCATTTACACTACCACCACCTCCACTGCACCAACACCAACATAAATGCTCTAATAACCTCCTATACACTAGACTAAAATCCACCACCAAAGGTTGTTGTAAACACAAAAATAACCACCACTGCCACCACCACAATATACACTACCACAAACACTGCTGCAAACACAACATTCACCGCCATAACATCAACTACTGCAACAGTACAAACTATAAGCACCTCCATAAGCTTGAATTGAGAACAACTTTTGCATTTTCTAATCACACAATATTCAATCACCAATAAAAATCATTCACAAAATTCCTAAAATCTCACCAACAAATCAAAAAAAAATCATACATATGAATGAAAATAAAAAAAATTAACATATCCAAATTAATACATCAAACTAGTTGGTTCATTCTCACCTGATTACGAATCTCTCGATTAATTTTATCTTCACTGCTTATTTCCCTGATCAGTTCCAAATCGGATCTGATACTAACGACCGTCATCTCTTCACAAATAATCTCTTCATCTTGATTATTCTGAGTTACCTTCCATTTCTTCTCAAATCATCGAATCTATCAAATCTGAAATCGATGTGACAATTTCGAATTTAACAACAACGTGAATTTCATTCATGAGTGGTTCTTCAGGATCAAAATTAAAGACCTAAACCTACAATAATCATACATGTTAATATCTAGATCAACTCATATAACTCCATGAATCTTCAAATCGAAATTAATAGATCGAAAAATCTTTAAAATGGGATCAATTATCAAATTCTGGAGGAAGAAGATGAAGAACAATTATCAAATTCTACTGGATCTGATGATGATTTCAATTTCATCGAAAAACCTAAATCTTTGTCTCGATTCTAACTGGAAATAAAAAAAAACACAAATTAGAATGTTATATATAGAGGTGGAGATGTTGATTGTGGAGATAACGGTGGTGGAGTTTGGTTTGGTCGATTTAGTGGTGGTGTTGGTGACGACGGATGTGGTGGAGGAGGAGGACCCTGAAACGACGATTTGCGAGCGGAGAGAATATATTTAGATCGATAAATCGTAAATGAAATAAACTTATTTCCTCTTTTTGTTTAATGGGTAAAAATGGAATATTATTATTTTTTAGTTTCCTTTTTAGAAGGTAGGGGCATATACATAATGGATAAGGGTATTAATTTGTGGAGGATCCATGAATAGTAGAGGTGATTATAACATTCCCACATTTTAATTTGAGCAGTGCTGTCCCAAGCATCACAATAGCCGTCAGATCAAATTGTATAGGGTTGAATTGAGTTGATCTCATCTTTCCTAAAAAAGAATACAACTATAAAATATTATATAAACTTTCAGTTCATCTTTATAATATCATCATTTTTGAGGCTTTGAGCATTTGATTAGAAAGAGAAAATTGGGGGCTTTCAAAGGAGCAGGATTGGCAAGGTGCGTAACTTCATCAGTGAAGAAGCGGGAGCCTTTGCTCTTTGAAAACAATGAATGGGCCATTACAAAGAATTGCAAAATCTAGTCATTGAAGGGGATAACAATCAACTATTAACTATCTACAAGGACTAGGCACTACAATCATCGGGCAAAGTAAGGCAATTTTAGATGAAGTGAAAAAAAAAGCAACAAAATTAGTTTCTTTTGGAGGTTATCAACTTGTCAACAGAAAGGGTAACAAGGTAGCGGATATTTTGGCTAAGAAAGGAAGAACACAAATCCCTGTTGTTTTAAATTTTTATGAAACACCAATGTTTTTAATTCCTGTAAAGACCTATGACACTGTCAAGGCTTTAAAATTATGTAATATGAATGCTAATTATGTATCTTTTCGGTGGATGCTTATCACACAGATTCAGCCATCGTGACGGATCGCTCAAACCGAGCTTGTTCCAAATGAGCATGAATCCACAGATTATGTAGCACTCCGCGAAGAATCTATCTCTTTTATCTTCAAAAAAAAAAGCATTTGATTAGAAAAGAATTTAATCACTCGCGACAATAAATTAATTACGATATTTGAAATTGGTGAGTCATATTATTCCAAAAACAGGTTGACATCACCAACCAACTTCATTTTGATTCTCGCTTTCTACCTCTAGCATGGTGTGAGAAGAGCTAATGAATAAATCCTAAAATCTAGCCAAAATTTCGATCTTAATGTTTCCAAAATCTTTGAGATGGGTATGAAGAACAAGCTTTATTAACAGTAGATTTGTAATACAAACCTGATATTGGTTCAATATTTTGAAAGAAAAAAATCAAATCTTGATGAACAATAAACTCGATATTTGTTCATGGAAAATTTCTCAAAGCTTTTATTTTAAATTTTCAGATATGAAGTTTAAGAACAAGATGCAAGATATAATGGGTATTTTAATCCTTTTCAGACTCGTGTTTTTTAAAAAAAAAAAAAATCAATTTTAGACTAATTGTTGTTTACAAAATCAGATTTGCAATATTAAAACACGAGCAAACTATTAACTCCAACACTAATTGTGATTTAGATTTTAGATTCACCGAAACATCTTTTGACAACTTAGGACGATAATCACTTGAACTATCGTAAGGATTAGATTAAATTTAAATCAAGAAAGTTACAAGATAGTTTATGTATATGTTCCGCTTTATTTTTCGATTTCATCATCATCGGTTCGGTTCTTCCAATAAGAACAACAATGAAACAAACACCTAACTGATTAAAGGACATAACTTGAAATAGAAATAAATTAAAGGGACTTAAATCTAAAGTCCAAACTCTGCCGGCTGTATTTTTTTAATGAAAATAAAGTAAATTCAATCTATCCGTGTATAATTAGATCTAACGGCTAAAATGATGCTTGCTTATTAGGCTTTCGCACTTTGGAAACCGAACCATGATCGAGCAAACTAACAGCAAAGAATTTGATAAAACAAAAATTAAATTGCAAACCTCATATTCAACCCGAGGATTACGAGACGAGATATCATGGGTTTGTTTGCGAAATAGTGTTCTATCCGATCAGGGGTTAGCCTTGTTGGTCAGGAGCCTGACTCTCAAGTAGGAGTTCAGCGGATCGAGTCTCCGCTCACGAGTTTGGAGATCTCATGAAATACTCCTTATATTTAGTTTAAAGTCTAGTTTAAGTGATAAAGTATGTTCTTTCCTATAAAAAAATAACGTATAGCTAGATTTCAACAATTACTATGAAAAATCATACCCAGAAGATATCTTAAAATTCATCAAACGAAATGTTCTTGAAAAGGTAATATCCCTAAAGAATTTAAACCTAAAAACAAACAAAAGAATTTTAAAGAAGTAGAGTCCTTTCACTACGAATACGCCTTACTAATTGATGTTGATGGTGGTTTTTAAACAAGGGGTAAAATCGTAAAACCCCATGACCTAGTGTTACCCGCAACACATTAACTAAGAGCATTTAACTCGGTGTAAATAATTAATAGGGGTATTTTTTCAAAATATCGGATTAGGGTTTTCGATTACGTAACCCTAATTCCAAAACCAAGCCGCACCTCGCGCACCATGGCAACAATCACTAGGCCAAATGTGGGATTTGGTGACGGTTTGGAATTTTTTACCATGACGGTTTTAGCAAAAAGTGTCACAATACATCGCTGGTCAAGTTTAGCTGATGGTTCCTAGAGGTGACCGCCATTAAATGTCGCTACAAGTCTTGGCGGTTGACTAAACTGTCACATGTATTTGATAGAGGTATCCTATGGTGACACTTATGAACTGTCACATGTATTTGATATTTACTGACAGTTGGTGTCTACGCTGTCACAATAGCTCATATAATGACGGTTTTGGTAGTACATGTCACAATAGCTTGTAATGATTAGTGATGGTTCACATGACTAACCCTCACAGTATATATGACATTTGCCAATCTAAATGTTATTTTAAAAACTAATAAACGACAATGTATCCGGTCGGTATGACAATGTATACTAGCTGGGAAAGTGGATCCGTTGGGTACCAAACGTCCAAACCCCTACTTCTGCTTACGATGTATACTAACTGGGATTTCAACTACTTGACATGCCTACCAACCGAGGATGATATACACTTTCCTAGAAACCTCCGTTGACTTAAGGAATTCGACGTAAAAATATCAACCAATTAAAGATTCATTAATAATATTATATTATCTTTATGACCCAATATCCCCGACAAATCCCCGACAAATACAAGAAATTTATAGAAAATGGAAGAGCATGTGCAAAAAGCACGTATTGGAAATCACAACCATGGATCTCGGTGAGATCCTCCATGTATACGATGGTCGACAAAGGATTCCTTTATATACCCACCACTAAAAACCCTAGTTTAATTTGTTAATTATCCGCCGCTCTGGCTTTCTCTTCTCTAAATCCTTCTTCCTCTCCTAATCTGCTACATAAAACCGATCACAAGGTAAAAAGAAAAAAATCATTTAGAAAACTTCTAGGTTGGGCTTCCATGGTGATTTTGCAGAGAGACTTTTTTATTCTTAGAAGAAGAGATAAAGTAAAAGAAGCTGTGGTGCCGCCGGAGTGAAGAACCCTTCTATCACAATTGCTATGTACCCTCATTTTTTTCTTTCATTTTTTTCGTTTTCATGTTTGAAGGGTTTTTAATATTGGAAGTGTTGATCTTTGGAGATTCTACTTGGTTCTTATTGATTTTTTTTTTTTTTTTTGGGTTGAAGCGGAAGGTCATATTGATTCATTTTGCAGTAATGGTGATTGTTGAATGTTATTCAAAGATTGTAACGTCACTCCAGCTTTTATTACTCCATTTTCATTGAATCAGTTTCAAGCTCTTCCTCCAGTCCCACGTTTGCCTTTGATGTGCAACAACCATGAAATTGATTGATTGATGTCTACTTTGGTTAAAGGAAATGGATCCCCGTAAGATATATAGTTGATTGGTTGAGAAGGGGAGAAAAGACAGTTTGGAAGATCAAGGATTTGCCAAGAATCGAAATCTCTGTATATATGTTAAATAGTTATATCAGTAGTAGAATGGCTGGCTATGCGCAGTTTAGATATTTTTTTGTACTCTTTTCTTCTTCTTCTTTTTGAAGGAATCCTTTGGTACTCATTTAATTTTGTATTTATGGTTTACTCTTTATGTAAATTATGAACTATTAGCATTAATTCATTTATCAATTTAATCCTTTTCTAATTTCCCAAAACTATTGAATGTAATTGAATCCAGTAATTTTGACGGTTATGCAATATTAAAGTTCTCTCCAAAACAGTCACTGTAATGGTTCTAATGTGATAGTTAGTTTAAGAAATGCGTCAGTGAAGGGTACATAAACTGACATTTATATAGGAAAACCGTTGGCTATATTTCTTATGCTGACGTTTTTCTAAATTATATAACGGTTCCACAAATATTTTGTAACGGTTATCTGACAGTTCAGAACTGTCATTGTAAAATGACCTCTACGGTGACGCTGCCTTTGGTGACACTTTCAAATCTCACCTGAACCGTCATAAAACTGATACCGTGACAATTTCGAAGTGTCACCAACGTTGATTTTTCTACTAGTGAATGCCAAACCAAGCCGCACACTGCGCACCATGGCAACAATGCCAAACCAAGCCGCACACTGCGCACCATGGCAACAATGCCAAACCAAGACGCACACTGCGCACCATGGCAACAATGCCGAACCAAGCCGCACAAACGCGCACCATGGCAACAATGCCGAACCAAGCCGCACACCGCGCACCATGGCAACAATGCCGAACCAAGCCGCACACTCGCGCACCATGGCAACAATGCTAAACCAAGCCGCACATCGCGCACCATGGCAACAACGCCAAAACCAAGCCGCACCTGCGCACCATGGCAGCGACGCAAAACCAAACTACACATCGCACTCATTGGCAACCATGCCAAACTAAGCCGCTATGCCATTGGCACATGCCAAATATAGCGCCTAGGCTTGCAAAACATGCAACTAGGTCAACATGGCCGTACGTGACATTGGCACATGCCAACATGTACTACAAGCCATATTTCCAAGCCGCTATGCCATTGGCACATGCCAAATATAGCGCCCTAGGCTTGCAAAACGTGCAAATAGGTCAACATGGCCGTACGTGCCATTGGCACATGCCAACACGCACCACAAGCCATATTTCCAAGCCGCTATGCCATTGGCACATGCCAAATATAGCGCCCTAGGCTTGCAAACCATGCAACCTAGGCCAAGTCGGCCACGCATGCCATTGGCACATGCCAACATGCTCATTGGTAGCTTTTCCTACCAAGCCACGGCCCTAATGGCCACGCATGCCATTGGCACATGCCAACATGCTCGGCCGGTAGCTTTTCCTACCAAGGCCCGGGGCCCTAATGGCCACGCATGCCATTGGCACATGCCAACATGCTCGCTGTAGCATTTCCTACCAAGGCCACGGCCCTAATGGCCACGCATGCCATTGGCACATGCCAACATGCTCGGGTAGCTTTTCCTACCAAGGCCACGGCCCTAATGCCACGCATGCCATTGGCACATGCCAACATGCTCGCCGGGTAGCTTTTCCTACCAAGACCATGGCCCTAACGGCCACGCATGCCATTGGCACATGCCAACATGCTCATTTGGTAGCTTTTCCTACCAAGGCCACGCCCTAACGGCCACGCATGCCATTGGCACATGCCAACATGCTCATTTGGTAGCTTTTCCTACCAAAGCCACGGCCCTAATGGCCACGCATGCCATTGGCACATGCCAACATGCTCATGGTAGCATTTCCTACCAAAGCCACGGCCCTAACGGCCACACATGTTATTGGCACATGCCAACACGCTCACCTGGTAGTCTTCATCACCTAGCCGTGCCCCTTAATGCACGCTGGTAGCCTAACTCGCAAACCATGCAACCTACCACCAAGGCATTCCGCACATGCCACGCACGCCACTAGAAGCTCTGGCATTGCCACTTGCACTCAACGTACAACCTACCAACAAGGCATTCTACACATGCCATTGGCACATGCCACGCACGCCACTAGCAGCTCTGGCATTGCCACTTGCGCTCGAGGTACAACCCGCAACAAGGGCATTCCGCACATGCCAATGGCACATGCCACACGCGCCACTAGCAGCGCCACTTGCACTCAAGGTGCAACCAACACTCGAGATATCAACACAAACCGGGGATGCTTTCCGGGGTTTTGGTTTGGCGGTCACGGCTGGCTGCAGACACTACGCTCACATTAAGAAAGCGTGAAAAGGAGTAAAGCGGTCAAATAAATGAGGAAATAATGGTGAAAACGTTTTCACCCATTAACACCATGCGTTACCACCTCCTCCCATTATTTCACCCTTTACTCTCTTCCTTCATGAGGCTAGGAGTACGTTTCAATCTCGACTTGTATAAATAGGTCTTACCTATTTCCACCCTGGGACAACAAGTCTCCGTCGGGAGAAAAATACTACACTCTCGTAAAAGGCAACTTTGCAAGCTCTCCAAAAGCTTTCATCTCTTGCAAGATTCCGAAGCTTTCACTTTACGATACAAGTCGAGACACTACTCTCCTGCACTATTTCTCAACACCTTTCTTTGCTTCCCTCCCCAAATCAACCCTTCTCCTCCACTCGTGACCAAAGCAAGTCCGGAACGGCCATTTCTTGGTTTAGGCCGGACTTGTACAGATTGATCTCTCGAATCTATAAAGTGCTCACGTGCAAAGCACATTTGTTTAGGGTTTGAACCAGTTTCTCACTCACTCACCTACCGAATTTACCGAAATCGGCGTAAACGATTTTTACCCATAAACAATTGGCGACCACAATAGGAGGATTGATCTATCGGCTACAATGACAGATTGTCGATCTCGTTCTTCGACCCGGATGTCAAGATTGTAGGGGAAGGTGACTCGATCCGACTCAATCGCCGATAACCGGTTGGCTACAGTTGTAAAACTACACCCAAAACCGGGGACTCGTTGAAGATGCTACCGGCGATTGGGGACTTGCGACTCGCCCCGACTCAACCGCTAGACAACCCGGTTATCGTTGTTAAAACTATACCAGAAAACTGGGACTCGCCGAAGACGCTACCAAAGAATTGGGGACTAATTGGCGATGCTACAAAGCCGCCTTTACTTGAGAGAGGCGTGTTTGCAAGTGAATAAAACCGTCATACTCTTGTGCCTATTGCTAGCACACACTTTCATAAAAGCAATATTCCTTTCCCAAAGCATAATCGAGTCATACTATCAAAACCATTCATCCAGAGAAATAATCCAATATCCTCAAAAGCTACCACTGCATCTACCAAAACCGGTCAAACTTTGAACCAGGACATCCAATATGTCTTTCAAAAAAAAAGGAGAGAGAGAACCTAAATGAAAGTTTAACAGAGAAACATTCAAGGAAAATCATCCAACAAAGGTCCTGTTTCTTCTTGAGAAAGTCAACTTTGCATCTTCAAGAGCCGCTCTCTTCATAGTCAACATCTTGGAAAGCTTTTCGAGTTCTACCTCTGTCGTGCAATCTCCTCGGCGGAAAGGCTTTGCTTTCTTTGCATCTTTCAACTTTTGGATCTCAAAGCAAGGCCTTCGACAAACCACGAAGTGTTGAACTCCTTTTCTACGCACACGTCGCGATGGTGCTCCCGGTCGGCAATAACGTCTTGAAACGGTGTGACCCGGTCACCTCACGCATATCCTCGATGGAAGATAAAGCCTCTTCTACACGCTTAGCCAGCGCAAATCGACTAGTGACTTTCTTGGTTGTGGCCATATGTCCGTACTTCTCCCAGCATTCTCGTGTACAACGCCTCATGCTTAGCCAAGACGCCGAAGCCGCCAACCAAGACATGACCTGGATAAGGAACCAAGTACGGAGGATCAAAACGGCGCCCGCACCGACCTCACGACTCGCAGAGGATTTTCTTCCATGTCTACGGCAGCAACCATGTGAGAATCATCCACCGTTTGAACCACATCTGTGCCTTGCAATTGGCTAACTCCAATCTCCAAGTCACCGGCAGTGGCCACCAAAGGCAAGTTTCCGTGTGGCTCTACCTCAGAATCGTCCTCCGAACCGGATTCCTCCTGCGAACTTGAGTCGAGATTTTTTTTCAAAAGAAGAAATGAAGAAGAAAGAAAGAAGCGCGAACTCACCGAACCACTTCAGAAAAAGAACCCGGTGTTGCGGAGGAATCACTCTCACTTGTCGAACTTTCTTCTTTCTACGACTCATCACCGCTATGAGAAGGCTCTGTCAGCCGGAATTCTTTGAAGAAATTGCCGCCTCTCGGCAACGTGCAAGGGCAGCGAAAGCATTAACACTACCGAAGCCCGGAACAAACAAGACACATGTTTTCGTGAGAAATTCACGTGTTTTGAGACAAACCAATGAAGAAGCGACACATACCCGGTTATTGGAAGAACCGAAAGACACGAGAGCTGTGGGAGGATCTTTTGAAACCGTCAGGAACCCGCCAACACGATTCTTCGTTCTCCGTTCCATGGCACAGGGACTTTCCGAGTTGCTAGGCAACTTTCGCTTGAGATCTCTCAACATTGGATACTTCTTCAAAACCGCTGGGGAAGGTTTTACAACGAACGTTCTCCACCACGTTATTCACAAAATCTTGGATCATAATAAACTCGTCGCACCGTAACTCGTTATAGTCGAAGGTCGTCGAAGTTACTCTTCCCGTTTGAAAGAAGGGAAGGCGGATACCCGACTCAAGGGCACTGGCATTAAGGGCGGCACGCAATGAATCCTTAGGGATCACCAGCTGGTAAGCAAGAGGCACCCCTTGATCGAAACCCATGTGACGAGCAAGCACGGTCAATATTGTAAGAAGCTATCGGGAAAGACCCCATAAAGAAAGACGGCATATAACCTAGGACATGCGGCTTTGAATAAACAAGTTTTCACCAACTCTCAAATCGCCATCGGAAGACAAAGACATGTTCGGAGCGAAGCAAAAGGTGTCAATTTGAGTCACCGACCTATGGACCGGCTCCCATGGGCGAAACCGATTTCATACGACTTGTCAAGAAGACTAACCAAGCTCACACCAACTCTTTGGCCTTTGTTCACCCATCGAAGAATTCGAGAACCGCCCCAACTCGCGGGAATCGAAGGCATCGGTTTCGGAGAATACTTCTCAAAGTGCTCCCATAGCCAGACTTGCTGGAAAAGCAATGTGCACATATGAATTCACTTTCATGAAACCATTCGAAACTCGCATGTTCGCAACTAGGTGATCCAGATGCACATATAGGGAACCGAGGAATAGCTTGCCAATAGGAAGAACTTCACCTTTTGCCAACTTCTGAGAATCACTAGCAACTCTGGTCTTATCTCCTTCTTACCAACCGTCGTCAAAAATGTCTCTAGACAACCGAGAGAGCCAAAAGTGCTGCAACGTGAAGATCACTGCTTTTGTTCGGAGTTTCACTCATCCGGAAACCATTGAGATATCCACCACTGTAAAGGCACCTTTCATCCTCTTTAGGACGAATCCTTCGACTTCGCAGTGGAGTCTTTCCGAGCGAAATCTTCCAACTTAAGCGGCAAGGTCATCCCGCATCTTCCCTTCACTTTCGAGATAATTGGATTTTAAGATTCACGATTCTGGGAAGATTCGAAGAAGAGAGCCACACTCTCCAAGGAGAAAATTATCTCACCCCATCTACATATGATCGTATGGGTGTCCGAACACCATCCTGGAGATGAAAGCAACCAAGCCCGAGATATCCTTCCTAATGCGGAGATTTCCATCAAGCTCGACAACATCAATAATCTGCGCTCGAGTCAAGTTGGTATTTATATGCTCCTTACTCACCATGAACTCAACCCATCTATCAAAAGAACGCAATGGGCTTTGGCACATCCGAAATCAATATTGGAAGAGGAATATACCCCTTTATGAAGACAAGAACCAGTATGGTGTTCTCGGGCGAACCGAACGTGTCTTCTTTTCATCTTCACCACCGGTTAACAAAATTGCACGAAGCCTCGGGTGATTTTTCCGAGCAGAGGCAAGTTTTTTGGTGAAGAATTCATCATCCGTGTTCGGTTTGGAACTATGGACATCTTTCGATGAGGCGAAATTTTGTTCAGGTAACATCTTACCGGATCTCTTCATAACAACTTAGTAACAAGATATCTGCACACAGAAAAAGACAAAATTATCTCCCTGACACATAACCGCGCCCAACAAAGGAAAGCCCGGAATACAAAAAAAAAAAAAGAGAGAAAGGGCGTATCATTCTTCGGGTTCAAAATTATATATGGAGCATTCTCTACGGGTTCAAAAATACACGCAGTATTTTCTGTGGTCCAAAAATACACACGCAGATTTCCTTGGAGTTTCAAATTATATACGCAGTATTTTATACGGGCTCAGAATGCGTCTCATACAGATATCATTCTTCGGGTTCAAAATTATATATGGAGCATTTTTCTACGGGTTCAAAGCGCACGCGCAGATTTCTCTCAGGACCGAAATTCATATATGCAATATTTCTTACGGGTTCGAAGTCATATGAAGCACATATATAGTATTCTTCTTCGGGATTCATATACAGTATTCTCTACGGGTTCGAAACTGCACACGCAGTATTTTCTTCAAGGTTCAAAATTATACGCAGATTTTATACTCTGCTCAAGTACGCCCGCAATATCCTTCGGGTTCAAAATTATATATGGAGCACTTTCCTACGAGTTCGAATAATATATGCGAGTATTTCCTAGGGCGCATACATACAATGTTTTCTACAAAAGGCACGCCAAGAAATTATATGCGCAATATATAAACGCCTACTCTTAGGGTTTACACCTACATAAAAATGGAAACAAGAGAAGTACTGAAGACATACCTGGAAGCTGGTTTTTCTTTGTGACTCTGCCGCTAGTTGGAAAGGATGAAAAGATGAAAGTGCAAGATGGGAGAAAGTGACTTTGTATATATAGGCGTGAAGATTCTGAAATAGGGAAGGATTCCCCTTTACCAAAATCGTGCGTGTAAGAAATGGGCCCACAAGGGCGCCCAACTTCCCAATGTCGCCCAAGATGCACCGGCCCCACCAATCACGCCGACTTCCCAATGGCCGCCCAAGTCACGCGCAAGCACACATAGCTTCCACACCTTGCGCCCGGTCCCACCCGCCTAGCACACTCGGTTCCCAACTCACGCCAATTTCCCAACGTCGCCTGCAGTGCACCTAGGCCCCACCAATTGTGCCGCTGCCTCCCGATTTGTGCAACACTACCAGAGGCAAGGATTCCAAATCCCTATTTATAAAAGGTCGGACAAGCCTCCTCAATTCTCTTTACGGTTTCTTGTTGATAGTTTGTCACCATCTTATGCTTACCTGCAACAAAGCCCCCTTGCTCCGAGCAAGCGGGGGACTTAATGTTGATGGTGGTTAATAAACAAGGGGTAAAATCGTAAAACCCCATGACGTAGTGTTACCCGCAACACATTAACTAAGAGCATTTAACTCGGTGTAAATAATTAATAGGGGTATTTTTTCAAAATATCGGATTAGGGTTTTCGACACGAACCCTAATTCCAAAACCAAGCCGCACATTTGCGCACCATGGCAACAATGCCAAACCAAGCCGCTGCTTGCTCACCATGGCAACAATGCCAAACCAAGCCGCACATCGCGCACCATGGCAACAATGCCAAACCAAGCGCACACTGCGCACCATGGCAACAATGCCAAACCAAGTTATAAAGCCAGCACCATGGCAACAATGCCAAACAAGACCGCATGGCTGCGCACCATGGCAACAATGCCAAACCAAGCCGCACACCGCGCACCATGGCAACAATGCCAAACCAAGCCGCACACTGCGCACCATGGCAACAATGCCAAACCAAGCCGCACACTTGCGCACCATGGCAACAATGCCAAACCAATGCACACTGCGCACCATGGCAACAACGCCAAAACCAAGTGACACTTAGCACCAAAGCTGACGCAAAAACCAAACTACATATCGCACTCATTGGCAACCATGCCAAACTAAGCCGCTATGCCATTGGCACATGCCAAATATAGCGCCCTAGGCTTACAAAACATGCAACTAGGTCAACAACGTTCCATTGGCACATGCCAACACGTACCACAAGCCATATTTCCAAGCCGCTATGCCATTGGCACATGCCAAATATAGCGCCCTAGGCTTGCAAAACGTGCAACTAGGTCAACATGGCCGTACGTACCATTGGCACATGCCAACACGCACCACAAGCCATATTTCCAAGCCGCTATGCCATTGGCACATTCCAAATATAGCGCCCTAGACTTGCAAACCATGCAACCTGGGCCAAGTCGGCCACGCATGCCATTGGCACATGCCAACATGCTCGGCCGGTAGCTTTTCCTACCAAGGCCACGTCCCTAATGGCCACGCATGCCATTGGCACATGCCAACATGCTCATTGGTAGCTTTTCCTACCAAGGCCACGGCCCTAACGGCCACGCATGCCATTGGCACATGCCAACATGCTCATGGTAGCTTTTCCTACCAAGACCATGGCCCTAACGCCACGCATGCCATTGGCACATGCCAACATGCTCGCTGGTAGCTTTTCCTACCAAGGCCACGGCCATAACATGCCACGCATGCCATTGGCACATGCCAACATGCTCGCCGGTAGCTTTTCCTACCAAAGCCACGGCCCTAACGCCACGCATGCCATTGGCACATGCCAACATGCTCACTTTGGTAGCATTTCCTACACAAAGCCACGGCCCTAACTATGCCACACATGTTATTGGCACATGCCAACACGCGCTGGTAGTCTTCATCACCTAGCAGTGCCCCTTAATGCACGCCGGTAGCCTAACTCGCAAAACCATGCAACCTACCACCAAGGCATTCCGCACATGCCATTGGCACATGCCACGACGCCACTAGCGACTCGGGCATTGCCACTTGCACTCAACGTACAACCTACCACCAGGAATTCTACACATGCCATTGGCACATGCCACGGACGCCACTAGCAGCCTGCATTGCCACTTGCGCCGAGGTACAACCCGCAACAAGGGCATTCCGCACATGCCAATGGCACATGCCACACGCGCCACTAGCAGTGCCACTTGCACTCAAGGTGCAACCAACACTCGAGATATCAACACAAACGGGGGGATGCTTTCCAGGATTTTGGTTTGGCGGTCACAGCTTGCAGCGTACACTACGCTCACATTAAGAAAGCGTGAAAAGGAATAAAGCGGTCAAATAAATGAGGAAATAATGGTGAAAACGTTTTCACCCATTAACACCATGCGGTTACCACCTCCTCCCATTATTTCACCCTTTACTCTCTTCCTTCATGAGGCCAGGGTACGTTTAAATCTCGACTTGTATAAATAGCTCTTACCTATTTCCACCAGACAACAAGTCTCTGTCAGGAGAAAAATACTACACTCTCAGAAAAGGCAACTTTCCAAGCTCTCCAAAAAGCTTTCATCTCTTGCAAGTTTCCGAAGCTTTCACTTTCTGATACAAGTCGAGACACTACTCTCCCAGAATTATTCTCGGTCTCAATACCTTTCTTTGCTTCCTCCCCAAATCAACCCTTCTCCTCCACTTTGTGACCGAAGCAAGTATGGAACGGCCATTTCTTGGTTTAGGCCGGACTTGTACAGATTGATCTCTCGAATCTATAAAGTGCTCACGTGCAGCACATTTGTTTAGGGTTTGAACCAGTTTCTCACTCACCTACCGAATTTACCGAAATCGGCAGAACCGATTTTTACCCATAAACAATTGAATATCGAGAAAATTGGGGAAATGCTCCAAAATCGACTGTCATCTTGGGGATGTGCCCCAGGATTCCAGTTTTCGGGAATATGTCACAGCCGTCCAAAATTCCATCCAAAATCGTTAAGTAGTCAATATTCGCACACACTTAGGATTACATATGCAAATTAAAAAAATAAATGAACTATATAATAACACCTTTACAAGGTTCAGGAACATATTCAGTCAAAAGAAATTTCGAAGAAATTAGAGAGAAAGTTCAGAACATTTACGATAAATTGACTATTTAACAGTTCCTTGACGAAAACCGTTACTTTGGGCATATTCCCAGAAACTGGAATTCTGGGGCATATCCCCAAGATGAGAATCGATTTTGGAGCATATCCCCAAGTTTCCCTTGAATATCCTTGGCATGATTGTAACTCTCTTGGCATAAATCGCACACAAGTTGGTATGCTCAAACAATCCAACTAAATAAGCTTCAGAAGCCTCTTGAAGTGAAAGAACAACATGACTCTGGAACTGAAAATCTGTTTCTATATCCTGAGCAATTTCATAAACTAATCCATGGAAATGCAACTTCCTGATCAAAACTTCAGTACTCTTATGGTATTTCCTGATTTCACGAAGAGCAACACTTCCCAGACAATAACGTTTTGGTTTCTTAACTCCTCCAGTTGTTGGTCTTGATTTCCTCACAACCACGATGGACGAAGAAACTCTCCACCACGGTTGCGAGGAAATCTAGACCAACAACTGGAGCAGTTCAGGAGAGACCTATAAGAATGAATGATATTGATTATCAGAAATTCTGAGATACTTACATCTACATTTGACACTCCTATTTGTAGTAGATTGAATTAAATCTAGAAAGATAATATCATATCATATCTTAAATATCTTTCGGTAGGTAATATCTAGAAATTAATTACTACATAATATTCTTGAATTAACTTCTGATTTGGTCTTCACTTCACGTGCCTTGACTTGGTCTTCACTTCATCGTACAGTTGTCTCGGTCATTTTCTGCACCTCGACTACTATTATGTACTTGTTATATACTCTAATAAGAAGATCAAGTGTCGTTCGTGAAGAAAATACCAAGTAAAAGAAACTTAGATATATAATTAGTTATCAGTTTTCTAGGATATAAACTACGTACCTGGTTAAATGAGATATTGTGTTATCTCTTAGGTTTATTTGACTTGATAAATAATAGTTCCACTATTAAATAATTTGGTGGGAAATATTCTTTATTTTAGATAATACTAGATCTTAACCCGTGCCGTAACGGCACGGGATGTTTTGTCTCTAATACGATATTGTTCACATTTTTCTTGCTTCATTTTATTCGTGAGTAATTATTTTGATATTCAAATAGGTTTTGGGAAACAAAATGGGTTACCTGATCTTTTATTTTTTTACTTAAGCATGTTATTCCAATTTATTATGCGGATTGGAGTAATAATGTTGTGCCAACATGAAAATAAAATAAAAATACGAGTAAATAAAATTTTCCCTATTTATTGTTCCATCATACCATAATTTCAAACTTCAAAAAGAATATTTCATCTAACAAAGTACATATACCTAAAAGCGCAATCCAACTCCATGATGTTTATGAATACTTTTGTTCCAAATTATTGATAACTAAGGCTCTAAGAGTGAAGCAAAAACCCATAATATTTTCCCTACTATAGATAAACACTATTTATTTATTTTTTTTGCAAAATGTGAGAGTTATAAAAATGAAGAACCCTTGGCTATTGGAAGGTGAGATATACACATGTGAGTTGAAAAAATAAACTTATAATAGTAAATCAAAACATGTGTAAGATTCTTTCTCAATCATATTGATAACATAATATTGAAGAAATTCGTGGATAAAAAGATTTCACACCAACTATGCTAAGTAGTGCATGAATGACGTTCTCACATCTAGTGTTACTCAAGTAATTTGGAGTTTTAAAGAGCATAGTCATATTGATATTTGTATCTACATAAATTCAACTAACCTTCCGAAGAAAAATTATTAGTTTCAAGGTAGAGCCGACACCTCGCCTTCAATGTATACACACATTGGGTTTAATCGGCCTTGAGATTAAACAAATACCCCAATATTAGTCAAATAATGTCTACAAATACGGGATCGAAACAATGTGATAACGGGAAAAATGAGAGACTAACATCAGTTCTACAAAGAAAATACCCTATATGTATCAAAGTTTGTTAACCAAACATGTATTCAAATTAAAAAGTCATCAACTTAACACAAAAATATAAAAGAACCCAAGTTAAATCAATACTTGCATAAACAAAACTTATAAGAGAATTTTATAATTATTAAATACCTTTAAAATCACTATTAGAGATTTAATTGCATGCCCATGAACGGTAGGAGGAAATCACCCAGATTAATTTGTAGAAATTTCACTTTGGATATGTAGCAATTCGGAGAAGTTTACACTTTGGTGGTGATGCGTTCCATCTAAGTGTTGTTCGATTGATTATTTTTTTAGAAGGTTTCGGTTTCATTGGACAAACCGAGAGGGAGCGTTTCATTATATTCATTATCATTCGTAAATCCAAGACCAACTCGCCCCTATGCTTACGGGATCTCAATACAACCTTAGATTTATCTATTGGACGGAGAAACCTTGATACTAAATATGTAGTTTTTAGTATTATTTATTATATAACGTGACATCCAAATGTTTTTTTCTTCTTCTTAATTTTCATGTATTTGAACCGAGTTTATATTAGCATTAAGACGATCAACCACATTTCTAATTTATAGTGTTATCCTTTTGTAGCAAGCACATAATTAACATAGTCAATTACTACTCATCAAAACCTAGCCCGATTACCACAAACCACCGTGATATTACTTCTTTCTCCACCACCACCATTTTCCATCCCTCGTAGAATATTGGGCGCACTTATAACTTTTAATCCCACACGTCATGTATAAAGTTTAGATTTAACAAACTTAGGTCGTCAATTAATTTATTCAACTATATGTTTTTGTTAATACTTTGAAAATCATGCGTATTTAACGGTTACCAAAGATAGAAGTGGCACCAAAAACAACCATTTTGTCTTATATGATTTGGTATCATCCCAAAAGTATTTTTATCCGCCTTTTTGATCGTGTCAAAACAACCAACTATACTTTTCACAATACAATGTTACCCATCATGTAAAATTTTATTATTTTGATTCAAAAAGAAAAAACTAAAACCATCCAGCGCCACTATTTCTTCCACTAAAACTAATGTTACCGCCTCCACCACTTTGTAACACATTCCACCGCTTCCACCACTTACTTCTTCCTCTACTACCACCACCACCACTAATATCTATTGAAATAATTTTTGTCAAAATTATTACTTATTGATGGAGATATGTATTAATATTAATTAAGGGATATTTATGATGTAAAATTAATAAATCATTTATCATGAGAAATTAATGTTTCCTAAATTAATAAAACACTTATACTAATTAATATTTAAGTTGAACAAACCATAACCATAGATTTATCTTCTCTCTAGACAAATCACTTATACTAATTAATAAAATACTTATACTAATTAATATTTAAGTTGAACAAACAACCACTTTGTTGATTTATCTTTTTATCAATTCCAACCAAGGTGGAACAATGGTTAGAGGCCACTCTTATGACACAATAGGTCATGAGTTCGAACCTCCCCGTTATAATTTTTAAAATTTAATATCTTGACTTGAGTATTGGAATGAACACCACGTGTGTGACTTGTAGGGTGTGGCACGGAGGATCACAGCCTTTGATTTATCTTTGCCAAGGATAAATCGACCACCACTCATATAGGCAAAGTTAGCCTTGGCGCACGTGCGGAGTTATGGGTGTGGTCACGCACAACCACTGACCAGTAGATTTATCTTTGCCCGAGAATAAATCCTGGCCACCACTCGAAACAAACGTGCTTTATATTGTAGACAATCCATTACTACCAACCTCTCTGAGATATATGGTAGATATTTGGGTTACAGTGCAGATTTTGGATCATTATGCTAATAAGGGAGAGCTTCTAAGTCCCGGGAGCCACATAGTCTGATAGTATTTTCTGGGCGTGAGGCCCACTTTGGATCACTAAGCAAGTTTTCTAAATCTTGTTGTGGATTTCTTTGGAGGATGTCTGGATTAGAGGTGTAAACGTGCCGGCCAAGATGGCCCGCACACGAAGTCGCGTGCTTCACGTGCCATGTGCCGTGCTGTGTTGTGCCAACGATTTAAACATGTTGTGCCGTGCTGTGCTTTACTAGTCAAAAGCTAGGCACAACACACGAATAAACGTGCCGTGCTGGCACACGTGTTATAAACAATTTGAAATCAATTAATGTATACATTAAGTCGGACATTATCACAAGAATTTAATTAGACAACATATCATTTGAAATTATTTCAAGTAAAATTAACAAGTTTATTCAATAAAAAGAAATAACCCATCAAATATAAAATTGGATTATTGTCATGTAAATTAATGTTCTAGTTAAATATAGGTGACGACATTATAACAATGACATTGAAATATATCTTCTAAATATTAAGGTATTATATGTGTTGTTATAAATAAGCCAACATAAAATGTTAAAAACTAGCTAGAATAGTGAATCTTTTGTGAAATATACAAAAAATGTGATGTATTATGCCTTGTTATATGGTGTATTTGTACATGTTATGACGTGCTCTCTTAACGTCTTTGAGGTGGGCCACGTCTTATCCGTGCAAGCGTCTTTGTGTTGTCTTCTTGTGCCAATTAATCAAACCAAAGACATTCCCATTTAACAAACGTGTTGTGCCGTCTTTCCGGGCTAAGTCACGTCTTTGGGTTTGTTTGTGCTCAAATTTTAGCGTCTTTGTCTTTGCGGTGTGCTCGTGCTGTCACAACCCAATTTACACATGTAGTCTGGATACAACAAATATTTATACTTTTGGAAAAGGCAAAAACACAGGTTCTTCTGATCGCCAAAGGGATTCTTAATTTAGCTAGTATCCAATGGAAACAACCTCTAACTTTATTCCCCAAACAAATTCTTAAATCAGCTAGTATCCAATGGCAACAGCCTCTACATTTTTAGTCCTAGCAGCTTTATATTTTTAGACCTAGCGCAGCTCTACGAACTGACTTTTAGGATAAAAAATCTTGTTACAAAGCAAGTTTTCTAAATCTCCTTGTGGATTTTTTGGAGGATATTTGGATACAACATAATGGAAAAAAAATTGATCGGGCGTTCAAAATTTGAACGAGCACTTCCATGACCGTCCGATTGCCAAGATGTGACGTCACCAACTTCTGAACTTTAACTACAGTTATGCATTTGAATTTCAACTAATCCTATGGATTTTCTGTTTTCCAAATATCCAAATAAGATAAGTAGCTTTTTGCCGCCAAAATATCTGTAATCTGGTGACGACGATTGATAACATTTAGTCGGTGATCACACCCGGATATCCTGAAGCTCCACTTGATTCTTAGCTTGTCTCTAAATCAATCTTGTTTTTTCATTTTATTTTTGTTGGCATAACTCCACCATCCATTTTGTGCTTATAATGACTCAATTTTAATGATTGATCGATCATGCAGACCCCAAATGATGTAATCACTCGACCACTATCGTAAATTATTCACATATATGTATTGAGGAAGACGAAGATGGATAGGTATGGTAAAAATTAACCCCCTGATTTCCTTATCGAAGTAATAATGGACAGAAAGAACAATATTTTTATTGTGTTTTACTTTATTGAGAAGCTCCAAGTGCTGCAATTTGGATTAGGGGGCAAAAGGTTCTGCATCATCAAGGTCCTTACAAACAAACAATCACAGCCAAACTATGCATCAGATCACGATTCAATGAAGTTTAAGAATTCTAGCAGCCTACACAATGATGCCGAGTGTGATAGAAAAATGGCTCTTGGTAACCATCATGTTGACAACAAAAAGAATACATCATCATCTGTTGACTGATGCATTCGCTTAGAGTTTTCGACATGTGCAAATCAAACAACGAAGGAAAAATAAATAAATATCGGAAGATTAGTTGAAAACATGTACAATATCTAGAAAAAATCGCAAGATTTTGTCCAAATTCAGGAATTAACTATAGTTAAGTTTAAAAAGTCATGACGTCACATCTTGGCAATCTGACGGTCATGGAGGTGCTCGTTCAAATTTCTGAACACTCAGTGCGCGATCAAACAACATAATAAATTTTAGAATGACACTAAAAAACTGGAAAAACATACTCCCTCCGTCCCACTATTAAGTGACCTAGTTCAAGTTTGCACAATTTTTAAGGTAAACAAGGGGAAAAGTATTTTTAAGGACTTTTTACATTTATACTTTTATGGATAATAAATAGTGAAATTTTGAAATGATTTATCCCTCAAACTACACCACGGATGTTCGCAAAATTCGTACCATTGAAAAGCATTTTAAAACACCTACGTAACGAATATAAACATGACTATCAAATTATGCATATTTCTTATATTTCTTATAATACATTAAAAGGATAATTTTAGGAATATCTCCTTGTTTAGTGATATAGGTCACTTAATGATGGGACAAAATCTAAAAGAACTAAGTCACTTATTAGTGGGACGGAGGGAGTATCATTTTGTGAAACAAACAAAATGCTGCTGACTTTTAGTTTTAGGGGTTTTAGGATAAAAAATTGCAGTAAGGCCCATTATGAAGCCCAGACAAAAAAATGCAAAAAAACAGAACAATCAGTTATCTGATGGGAACTGATTACTATTCAAACTTCCTGGCAAGAATGAAATCAATCACAAAGAGTTGATCCGCCCAGAAATCCCTTGCAGTCGTTTTTTTCAATCATTAACGAATAGATTTCATTGATTATAATAAAAATCCATACCCAAACTACATCTTAAAATTCGAAATATTGTCTTGAAAAAAGTAAAAACATATTCTGCATTACCCCAAAAATAAAACAAACAGAAGAACTTAGTTAAGCCCTTTCACCACGAATACGCCTTGCTAATTGAATATCTTTAGGCATGATTGTAACTCTCCTGGCATGAATTGCACACAAGTTTGTATCCTCAAACAACCCAACCAAATAAGCTTCAGCAGCTTCTTGAAGTGCAAGAACAGCATGACTTTGGAACCCAAGATCTGTTTTGAATTCCTGAGCAATTTCACGAACTAGTCGCTGGAAAGGCAACTTCCTGATCAAAAGTTCAGTACTCTTCTGGTATTTCCTTATTTCACGAAGAGCAACAGTTCCCGGACGATAGCGGTGTGGCTTCTTAACTCCTCCTGTTGATGATGGTCTTGATTTCCTCGCAACAATGGTGGAGAGTTGCTTCCTTGGAGCTTTACCTCCTGTTGACTTACGAGCGGTCTGCTTAGTACGAGCCATTGATGACGAAACGAAAGTGGTAATCTAAAGGGAGAGAAGGAAAATAAAGGGTTTCTTAATCTTGTGCGGAAGATAGAGATGGTACATGTGGGTATTTATATTAGTAGTTGAGAGGTTAACGCGGTTTAGATTTGGAAATATACCGATGTGGGATAGGTTTCGGTTTTTGAAGAGAAGAAATACTTAGCTCTCATTGGTTGGTTTGTATTCATACGGATTGACATGACCTAAGAATAGAACCTCGACCCACAGCTTTTGAATCTGCAATGAGGAAGCATCGACCTTTCATGCGCACACTGCTTATTTCTTTCGTTTTTTAGCAGTTTTAGATCCATTGAACTCACCTTTCCGCACTTAGAACTTCCATACATATCAGATGAATTGATGAGCCACAGCAATATTTAGACTTGATGCAAACATCGATCTGCAGTATTCTCAAAAGGTCATGGACACTCTGTGTGGGATTTATGGGTATATTGTGAGTTAATGTAGCTCGAACAGTGTTTGATGAATCTTTCCCAGCGGTAAATACTAGATATTGGCAACAATATTTTAATCTTTAGAAAAGTCTCAAGAATTCCACCCCAAGATGCCCTGAGGGGATTTGAAGTGGGAAGCGGGGAAAAAACACACAACAATATTGGATTGGTTGTCAACAAGAGTTCAAATAAATTTCCTCATCTTTGCGGAATCCTTTTTTCTACTTTTGGCAATCATTGTACAGTAAATATTTGTAGGTGTGAGACTGTTAGATTTTGGGTCACAATGCATGTTTTGAGTTACAATGCAGATTTTGGGTTATTTTGCGAAATGATGGGTATAGCTTATAAGTCCCAGGAGCCACAGAGCCACTATTTTTTTTTTTTACTCGGCTCCACAGAGCCACAGAGCCACTATTTTAGGGGATGATGCTCCTTTCGGATCACTACGCAAATTTTGAGCCATGCAACCAACTTTGTTACACTTTTGACAGCCACCCCTTTGAATTGGTTTCATTCTTGTTTTTCTTTTTCTTTTTTTTTTTTTTGGCCACTGCACAGTGCATATACATTTGTATATATAAATGTGATTTTATCTTGTGCATTTTCCTAGAAAAGATTGAATCCATAAATGCTCAAAATAATAACCAAAAAAAGCTTAGAGTCCAAGTTGTGTTTTATATATTGAAGTGTAAAGATCTAATGATAATAATCAATAATCGTATGTAAACTCAAAAAAATGTAAGTGTGATAGAGTTGCAATGCATGTTTCGAGTTTCAGTACAGATTTTTGGTCATTATGCAAAATAATGGGGTAGCTTGTGAGGCCCATTGCGGATCACTAAGTAAATTTTAGGGCATGGAGGCAACTTTCCTGATTTTCTCGTGGATCCTCTTGAAAGATGTTCATACAGTCAAAGTAAGTTTTAGAACAAGGTGAAAAAAATAAGAATTAAAAATAATCGTTAAGCAAACCAAATGCTTCTTACTTTTAAAAAGGATTGAAAAGTGAAAGCATTGTTGCTTCCGATCCCTAAACAAACTCTTAATTTAGCTAGTATCCGGTGGTGACAAACTTCGATTATAGTCCTAGCAGCTCGGCTGACTTTAGGATAGAACCTAGGCACACAAACACTATACAATTAGTGTGTATACGAGAAACATGTTTCTTCCATGGCAAGTTATATGCATGATGCCCAGAGAGAAAAAGAAAAAGAAAAAAACAAAGTTAGTGCCAAAATTGTCTCAACACAACAAAGTTTTGATCAATAACGAATCGATTTCATTGATAATAACGAAAATTCTTACCTAAAGTACATCTTAAAAAAATTCATGAAACGAAATACTGTCTTGAAAATAAATAAATAAACAAACTACATCCTATACCTAAAAAAAGAAGAAGAACAATTATTAATGAAACTTAAGCCCTTTCACCACGGATACGCCTAGCTAACTGGATATCTTTAGGCATGATTGTAACTCGCTTGGCATGAATTGCACACAAGTTGGTATCCTCAAACAACCCAACCAAATAAGCTTCAGCAGCCTCTTGAAGTGCAAGAACAGCATGACTCTGGAACCGAAGATCTGTTTTGAAATCCTGAGCAATTTCACGAACTAATCTCTGAAAAGGCAACTTCCTGATCAAAAGTTCGGTACTCTTCTGGTATTTCCTGATTTCACGAAGAGCAACAGTTCCAGGACGATAACGATGTGGCTTCTTAACTCCTCCGGTTGTTGGTGCTGATTTCCTCGCAGCCGAGGTGGTCTTCCTCGCAACAATGGTGGAGAGTTGCTTCCTTGGAGCTTTACCTCCTGTAGACTTACGAGCGGTCTGCTTAGTACGAGCCATTGATAATGAAACGAAGTGGGATAATGAAACGAAGTGGGAATCTAAAGGAGAGAAGGAAATTTAGGGTTTCTTAATCTTTTGTGGATGATAGAGGTGGCGGTGCTTTTAGGTATTTATATTAGTGGTCAAGGCGGTTTAGAAGTATCCCAACGTGAGATAGGTTTCCTTTTTTAGAAGAAAGAAAACACACAATCTGTATGCTCTGTATACTTTGCTCTCATTGGTTGGTCTGTGTTCATAAGGATTAAGAACAGTGACCTAAGGTTAGAAACAACCTCGAGGTCCTCGACACCCAACTTTTGAATCCCACTGTTCTGCGATGTGGAAGCATAGTTAGCAGTTTTTGATCCATTGAACTCGCCTGCACGCCCTTAGAACTTCCATACATATAGACAAATTGACGAGCCACGGCAATATTAAGACTTCATACAAACATCGATTTGCAGTTTTCTCAAAAGGTTACGGACTCTCTGTGTGGGTATATGATGTTGGTGTTGATCGAACATTGTTAATTTGATGAATCTTTCCCAGCGGTAATACTAGATATTGGCAGCTATTCATGACAAATGAGCAGTTGGGTACATCCTTGTTTGGATAGGTGCAGTAGAAGCAGCAATAGTATGCACGGAGCACTCGGTATAACTCGAAGTAACACGAATATCTCCGGTAGTCAGTCCATTTCCATTAGCCGTCCAGTGGGAGCGAGACGTATGGGATATGTTTGGTATTTCTTAGACTCCTTTCTCACAATTATTGCGTCTATCTGGAGGTTTTTTAACATCAGCAGAACTGTAGAAATGTTGCTAACATTATGCTCTGGATCTATGTTGTATTAGGTTCAAATTTTTGCGCCTTGGGAGCTTTAGTGTGAGGCGCCCCTTGGGCGACTCCTGCATCTAGCTAGTAGGGCGCTTAGCTCACCTTTCACAACATAGCTCTGGATTACGGAAGAAGCAGTCATCAGCTAAGAACAAGTCAGCAGGACGTACTTCATTTTTTTTTTGATCGGCAGCAGGACGAACTTCATTTGCAGTAGCTGCTATAATGGTAGAAGTACAAAATAGTTGGTTTTGGAACACCGAAATCGGTTTGGTGCCCAACTTCTGTTTCCTGCCAACATTTAACAACCGACGCGTCTGCTATTTCTTTTTTGGCTTGGAGTTAGAGATATCTACTGACCAAACTTGAATGTTCCAATCGGTAAACTGTTATATCAAGTACTTCAAGGTTAACGTAATCTAGTATGGCTCGGGTATCCACGGTCTTGTTACTAACAATTTCAGGAATTTTTACCAGCATAAACGTTAAACAACAAAATAAGAACATAAAAGAGTTAAAAATGAGAAACAAAAAACTAAAATCTAAGTCTAAGCTTAGATGTAATCAGTTTGTTGTGGGAAACCATTTTGATCCTATTATTGGGAATCTGCATTTCAGAACCAATTACAGATTAATAGAAGAGAAAATGGGTCATTTGTCCAAAAAAATTTAAAACACGGTTCAAAGGGACGAGTAAAAAAAAGTACGGGTGAAATAGCCAAAAAAAATAGCAAGGATGAAACTGGATTCATCCTGGCTTATACTTAAAAAAATAGCAAGGATAAAACCGGATGCATCCTGTGTAAAATAAAAATAAGAAAAAAATATTTGAAAATGGACAGGATGAAACTGGTTACATCATTCATGTGTTCAAAGTGTGTCGACATCCTTACTTTGTAAGTCCTCTCTCATACTTACAACCTTGAAACCGATTTGCCACACTTCCAAACAAGTTTAGAATTGGTTCATCTGACTTTCAAGAACTATGCGATTGATCAAGAAACACTCAATCACAAATTATGGGTTTAACGGTTCTACCAAAACAAGTTTCGGTTCTACCTCTATGTGATTACTGTGCATAGTCACACTAACTTCCCAAAATTCGGTTAACTAGGTACTAGGATCGGTTCCCCACATATATATGGTATCTAACTTATATGTGTTGCACATGTCCATTGGATCGGTTCCCCTTTGCCTAAAACGTGTTGCCCATGTCCATAGGATCGGTTCCCCTTTCTGCTACAAACTTATTGCACCTCATACAAGGATCGATTCCCCTTTGTGATGTGTTGCACCTCTTCATAGGATCGGTTCCCCTTTACCCAGATTCGGTCATACACAATCACAAACTCGATCATAACATCTCAGGTGATTACTTAAGATCGGGGCTTCTACCTTTGAAAAGAAGGCAGTTCTAGGGGTGATGAGCCCGCATTTCCTTATATTTTATTAATAAAAGTCAAGACCAAGAGCCGAACTGAGAATGGATGATAGAGACCAGTCAAGACCGGTTTCACTAATAAAAGTCATACCAATACATAAGTCAGGCCTTTGTGAATAGTTTTACCAAGAACACAAACAAGTCATGAGCGGTTATACTAAGTCACACGTATTGGATGTTCAAGATATGCAATGAATAACAATCCCAATAACGCATGTCGATTTCCTTTTCGATTCATAAACAAGTTTATGAACTTACTTCCTTAAAACACATGTAAAACATTGTTTCCTAGGATGAAATCCTCACCTCATACCCATACATAATCACAATAGCATTTAAACGATTATGTCGATGTCTTATCTACAAAGTTTAATGGTTAAGCAATAAACCTCGTATTGTATTCCTTAATACTATGTCTAACTAGAGTATTCATGCTTCGCAGTTTTGTTTTCAATATGCATGACTTGAAAGATACGTTAGGGAATGAAACAGTTCAAGTCAAATATCACTAACCTCAAGTGGAAGGATGATGTTGTCGTTGTAGCTTCTTACTTCTTCACTTCTTCAAGTCTTCGCAATACTTGTAATGTCTCATATCCTAATACTTTCAAGCTAACCTATAATGAAGTTGACTCTAGTACATAATCAAGCGACTCTTTAAATGAGTTTTGATTCACTAAAATATGACAACCAAACTTGACATACCAATGCTTGGTGGGTTCAACCGATCTATGCTCTAACAATCTCCCCCTTTGTCAATTTTAGTGACAAAACTCTTACAATCACATGGATAAACAAATTACAAGAATTCATTACACATACGCTTGATTCCCGAATTCAACAAAGACAATAACTGCATACATTCAATCCTTAAATGCATTGTTGACATTATAATAACAAAGCTAATACTCCCCTAAAGGTGAGATAGGTAGATTTCATCAATCCGCACGTCTTTGTTATACCAATTAATATGATATGATACTCCCCCTTAGTCTATGCTTTCACTCTTTCGTTAGATAAACGTTTAAGCACAATTATTCTTTTCCTTAGTGATACCAATCAATATAAAATCAATACCAGTATCACTTGTTTACTCCATATATTTCTCCCATTTTTGTCACAAAATGACAAAGAAACGAAAAAATAAAGGACAACACGAAAAGAATCTTACAAATCTCAAAATAGACTTGCAAACCTAATAGAGTTAAGCAGAGGGTTCCACACACCATTTTTGATAACCAATATCAAAACCGAAACTACAAAGTAATTTGTTTTGATATGTCATCAAGGAACCAATTGCCCGAAGCAATTTTTCCCAATTTAGTTTAGCAAACCAAAAATCAACTAAGCACCTTTGTCCCTTTGCTAAACCGATTGTACAAATACAATCGCTTCATTCGATAAGACTAAAATAAAGATAACTCTATTTTTCTCATCAGGTTCTAATTATCCATATAACTTAGACCTTTAAGTTTTAAACAAGACAAGTACTAGGTTAGTTAACTAGCATTTCTTGTTAAGGCATTCGATTAGACTTGAATAAATCGAAACCTCCACTCGATAAGTCTAACTAAGATAACCTTAGTTTCTCTTATCTGGAATCGAATTGGACTAAACAATCCATCCCATAAACCTTTTCTTTCGTTAAGCCATAAATAATTCATACAAAACAAATAAATTAACTTGCATAATTATTCACCTCAACCGGAAGCAATTGAAACAACATAGACATTATAACACCGCAATCGCACCAAAATTTTGTAAGCATAAATAATTGATACAACACAATAAAGCAAGATAACAATAGTTTTTCTTAACCGGAAACAATTGAACCACACACACATCCATACACACATCATGGAATAAAACATCAATTGTACCTAAATTTTGTTTAGCAAAAGAAAAATATATATGAAATAAAATCAGGCTTTTCTTGAACAGGAAAACAATCAACTAACAATATTGTTACCTCAAATTTCGCATCCGTTTCTCCAATATATTTGCATCTTCTTCCAGAGAGAATTGATATCGAAATACCCTTATGTTGTCATCCTTATGCAAAACAAAAGAATAACAACAACCAACCTTTACCATATAAAGGTTGAAAACCGGTTTTAACAATTGCAAGCAAAAGTTGAAAACTGTCGAAACACATATGCTTTTATGCTAAACCAAAAACGATTCAACATATTGTGACTTTTTCACATATTGGTTCTACGAACCCATCATAATCCTTTGATAAAGCCTACCTACAAGGGCTAGAACTTAATCCAGCTAAATCAAAAAGTCACCCAAACCATAAGGGTTTACAACATTATGGGATCGAATATCAAGGTAATAAAACCAAAATCAAACATCTCATAAACATCCATAGCAATAATGAAGCATTCAAGCACATGCTATGTAAATTAAAAACCATCACAAGAAAATTATAAATCAAATAATTTTATTCATAATAGTTTTTATTCATAATAAACCTTATAAAAAAACTATTGTCTATTTTTTTGAGATCTTTCAAAGATCATCTTCAATTTCCTCAAAATTTTGGGATCTTCATCAATAGCATCTCATTGATATCTCGGATTCTCGCATTACAAGTACCTTGATTATGTTCACAGGCTAATGGATTAACCTTTCGATTAATATTTCGAGCAAACTCCATGTTACCGATTCCAAGTTTAATCGGCTTTCTTTGGTTACGGATACAGTTCTTAGTAGTGCTGCATGTCTATGATGAGTTTCAATAGTCTCGAGGAGGACTTGTGAAATTAGCATCCAAACTGTTTTGGACAAGGAGATTAGTGACATCTACATTTTCATTTTCTATATCTTCACAAACCAGATTTATTGAAGGTATCATCAAGATGAAAAGTTTCCTTAGAAGTCATTCTACTCAAGGCTTTGAAGTTTTGCTTGAGATCTAATTTTATAATACATCCTTTAGCATAAGTTCTCGATTACACGTTGAGTACATATACTAGAAATACCTTTAACACATACCAAACATAGATATCAACCTTAAATAAATAATTCTGACAAGATTTGAAAAGATTTTCGCATCTTATGTGTTATTGGAACACAACATTCTCCAAAAAGAGGTTATCTTCAAGATTGCCATCAAGAGATACTTCAAACAATTACACTTATCCCTTTTACACAAGTTGTTGTAAGATAACCTTTCTACACATAAAGATGTTTAAAATATCCTTAAGGTAGATTGTCTAATCTCTCTATGTTGAATAATATATATTGTAGGATACCAATAGCCGGGTATATGTGCTTCCTTACATCCGAAGATTGGGCATTGTAAGGTGCATGATCCAATGCGGTTAAGCACTTGAGATGAGAAATTCCTCATCAAATACCTCATGAGGAGATCTTCCCCCTTTTTGGACATCATCATGTTCTTCTTCATAGGTTTTGAACCCATCCTCTTTGTTAGGACAATTACGAGATGCAATATCCTCGATTACATCTTGTGCCCAGGATGGTATGTTCTTTGAACTTGAACCCGTGTGGTCTAGATCTGCCAGTCGGCAGTTTGCTAATGTCTCTTGTTCAAGACACTCTATATGTCCTCTTAAGGTATCCATTCCTTATTGGAAATATTTTTCTAAACATCTGGTTAGATATACCTCTTGACATGTTACAGTATGAAGTTTCTCAATAAGGGCTTTATTCCTCATCTGTGAATGTTCTAGCGATTGAGTAAGAATTTCACACTCTATAGTCTTTGATTTCCAAGATACAGCGCCCCCAGCAATAGTAAAAAAATACGAAAAACGTGGCTGAGACATTTATTGTAGAAGATTAAGAAATGGCCCAATTAAGAAATGGCCTTTTAGATTACACAACATGTTTTCATTCGTGATGGCGATCATAACAATACGAAAAGAATCATATCATCATTCTTGGAGTACTACCCATGGTTACGGTTTTGGCGTTTTGGCATTTTCAACTCTCGGCGTTCTTGGTGATGATATGATTCTTTTCGTGAAGCTTTTGAGATACTGCCTAGCTAGTCATGATGCAAATCCTAAGGTAGGTGTTTCTCTATTTCATCGTTTAGGCGTTGTTATTCGAGAAGGTGTGTCGGTGCTTGACTTGTGATAGGCTACCCACTAACGATTTGTAATTTTGCAAAAAAAAAAAATATATGAACTCTGAATGAGTTTTTCTTTTTTTTTTTCTAATAAATTTTGAATCAGTATGAACTCTGAACGGGTTCTATTTGATGGAAAGAGAGTCCGACTTTGTGCACTCCGGGTTAACCGGGCTGCACATTCCTCCCTTATTTATTGGGTTTATTATTTGACGGAACATATTTCCTTCTTTTAATTTCTTCATCCTTCAAACGTATGCAATATCTCTAATGACTTATCTTCTCTCTGTTTATGTTTTCAATTTCTTCATCCTTCAAACGTATGCAATATCATAAATATGATCTGATTTACATGATTGAAAATTTTCACTTTATCGTCTTCCTCATCGACACTTCGCTGTGCCCGCTCAACACCCAAACTACCTAACCATATACCCCCATCGACCAAACCTAATTTCCCTTCCATCTTCTCTTTCTTCTCTTCTCCTCTCACCCGACAGAGCAGAGCTCTGCTCTTCTTCACTTCCTCTTTCTCCCTGACAGAGCCACCTTCGCCTCACCATCACCACCATCTCTTGTCAGCACAACAGCCGCCTCAACAACTCCTCCACCACCCTAGTTCTAGTCATCTTTCCCCATAGCTTCTTCTAACTTAGAGGCTAGGGTTGAGATAGCTAGACTTATGGTTTTCTCTAACAAGCAACATCAAGGGAGTCAGAGAGCCGCACAATCAGTGAAGGGATGATTCAGAGAGTATGGGTGAGAGATTATCTTTTTATTTTTCTATGTTTGAAGAACTAGGGTTGTTTTTGAAGTGAATGTATAAATATAATTGAAGGGTGTGCGAAAAATCTCATGCTTGGGCTAGCCAGTGCGTCAATTTAGGTTTAATTTGTAGTTTAATTGTCTATTTTGATGTTTTAGGGAATGTATAACACCACCAATCTAAATACAAAAAATTCTCACCTTTAAATTTTCTTTGCTTTCATGAATAAGTCTTCATACTTGGATATAAAATTACCTCGTTGTATTGTAAGTCTTCAACATATATGTAAAATCCGCTCATTTGTATGTTGCTTTACTTGTATTTGAAATTTGCTCCTTTTCTCATTCCGTTGCTTGTAAACCTTAAACTTTTTCCAACTTTCCTTGTATATTTTGATGTCGCTCCTTGTTGATTATGTGTTAGGACCTATTAACTCATCAGTTTTCTCCAACAAATTTTAATCCCATATTCTTATAATGCCTCCAAAAATTCCGTGAGAAGGGATGTATTTCCATGGGCGATCATCATTACCCCAAATATTTGTGACCCACCGAGTTGTTAATCTTTATCATGTGAGTTTCTTGAAATAAAACACAAGTTGGTTTTGTTTTCTTAATTACGTCTTTTAGAGAATCCATTTAATCTAGGATGTAAGACCTCTCATGTTCCTAACTGAGAATCTTAATATCCATTTAGACCATCTGAAGCCAAGTTAACTGCATCTTCAAAAACTTTTGTGTCTCCTTCATTGTCTTTTTTGGAATCTTCAATCATATCTTGCATTGAAATAATTTCATCTGTAAAGGGTATCTTGTTCAGTTGAATTGGTTCCCATATACTGAGATGCTTAACAACTAGTGTAGTATACATAACTCTCACCCCTTCTTCATTTCCTCCAAAATTTTCTTCAATGTTTATGGTGGCATCCATTATCAGGTCCACAATGTTATGAACTGCATTTATCTTTTCAATTTCTCTGTTTAAGGAAACAGAAAGCCGAGGTGATTCTTCTATAACGGTTTTATTTGGATTGTTCTCCAATTGTGGATGATCAAAGTTGATGATGAGATATGTGATACCTTCATTTTCCTTCGCGGTGATGGATTTTAAATAACCGTTTTAGTTTGACCCACAAAGTCTACCTTTTGACCTTTTTTTTTCTTTTCATATCAATGAAACTGTTAAAAATATCAGTTATAGTTTTAGGGGTGTATTTATCATTTTTACTTGAAGTTTTCCCCCACATCGATGTATGTTGATCTCCTCAGGTGTTAAGCTCAGCTGCAGGAGTACGATTTCTGACCTTATCAGATAATTCAAAATTTGAATTTGAATTCTGATGATGTTGTGCTGACGTAATTTCCAACTTATGAAACACTAAAGAAGGCTACATCAACTAGTTGACTTTTCTGCGAAAGTTGCTATCTCGAGCATTTAAGAAATTTGTTCATCAAAATTAAATCCTCAACTCAAAAAATTTCAAACCAAGATTTGATTGAAGCGCTTATCAGAGGGATCGTGTCATCATCAAAGGTACACTTATTAGCCTTTGTAGTGCTCCTCAATGTGTTGGTCTTTGCTTGTCCAACACTATTTTAAGTCATTACTGATAGGTGTAGAATACACCGTATTTACTATCTAGTAGTTTATGCTTTCTTTGCTATTTTCTTGTAAATTATGTATTTTACGTGTGCTTTTGAGTTTATTAGGTGCAATGGAGTCATTTGGAGCAAAAAGACCAATTGGAACTCGTTCAAATACAAGATTTCTACTTTTCATTGTGTAGAGGACGAGAAGACGAAGGCAATGGCGAAAGAACGGAGTCATTCCGAGTTCGTATGAAGAAGTTATGAGCAAAACAAGAACTTGAAGCATAAAAGGGCAAGTGTTATTGACACCCCAAGTGTAGGTTAAGGGGTAGTCTTTCTGTTAAGGGGTAATCAAGCTTCAAAGGAATTGCTCAAGGGAGTCACGTCATTTACTGGGGGGAAATCAGAATTCAAAATATGTTAAGGGCACCCGGCTTAATTACTCAGGGCCACCATCTTCTCCCATGCAAACTCAACAGAACACGATGAGTTTTCCGGCCAATCTCATGTTGCCGAACTGAAGGAGTTAATGGTGATTGTTAAGGCTTCGAGCTGGAATATGTAACAATGGATTTCTGAATGTGTTTAGAGACATGGGTTACTCTCGATGGAGTTTGGAGCTGTGACTTCGATGGAAGTGATGAAGACGATAACGTACTGCTGCCAGTGATGATGGGATGATAGAGTTCTGAGATTTTGTCAAGTTCGAATGGTTCATTGGGTTGCTGATGGACTGAGAAGACATGGGTCGTTGTTGGATTTCGTTAAGCTTGGCGGTTCAATCGGTAACTGCTGGAATAATGCTTGAGTCTCGGTATATTGATACCTTCTGCCATTAACGAGAACCGGGATTTAGGAGGTGCTTTCGGTGCTATCCTTTGTACGATGACGCTGCTGTGTTCGATTGATGAAGCTGTTAGAATTAAAGATAAGAAGGGCTCGAGCAAGTTCAGGGAGCTGTTAACAGAGACGATGGCAATGAGAAGATGAGCTTCCATTGTTGATGGTAAAGTCTGGTCGAGATGGATGTCTCCGTTTGCAGTGATGGGTTACTACCATTTGAAGCCGCGACATGAAGTATACTATTCTTCTGGTTCGGCTCTAACACGTCAGGAAACCACTGAGATACCCACCAGTCATAGAAGCACTTCGCCTCGTTTTCTTTCCGAACGAATCCTTTTGATTTCGCAACCAGGGCGGCGCGCATTTCTTCTTCATCTACAAACAACTTAACATCGAGGTTTCCGATCACGGGAAGATTCAGCAATACATTCACGCTCTCTAAGGAGATGGTCATTTCACCCCACCTACATATGGCCGTATGGGTATCCGGACACCATCGGAAATGAAAGCAACCAAGCTCGGAATATCTTTCCTAATCCCCGAAGCATCTTTGGGAGCCGCAACAACATCAATGATTTGCACCTTGGTCAAATTGGTTTTTACATGCTCCTGGCTCATCATGAAACACATCCATTTCTCGAAGGAACGCAACGGGCTCACAGAGATTTTGAAATCGATAGGAGAGGCACGATATTCTTTCCTTTGAAGAAAAACCTTATTACGCCTCTTGTCCGAACCGACCGGTCTCCTCCCTCACTTTCCGGGCCAGTTAGAAGAATCGACACGTACTGGGGGTGGTTTCTCTTAATCGTGGCCGATGTTATAAAGAATTCATCACTTACGTTTGGCTTGGAGTTGCCAACGTCTCTCGGCACATCAGAACTTTCCTCAAGTGACATCATAATGAAGATTCTCTCACGCTACTTTCACCTTCCAAACAACTACAATGGAACAATATGAAGAGACATTATTACGAAAGTACATGGAAGTTATTTTGCAGACAAAAGAGATCCACCCAAGTCGCAAGCCAGTTTGTTTCGAGATCGTAATATGTATACAAAAAAAAGAAATGGAGATGGGCACGCCCTACACATCGCTTCATGCCAAGGCCGTACCCTGCATCAGAAAATTCGTGCCCAACCAGGGAGGCGCGCCCCACCATGGGAACCGTGCACACGGCCACGCAAAGCCAATGATTAAACCCTAGAAACTAGGTTTTCATGGGAAGGGAGTGACAGTTACTGTCTCGTGCTTACTTTGCACAGTAGGTTAAGGCGGTCAACATTACTATGGTATTCACGCCTAAATACTACTATGAGCTCGTGAAAAACATGCCTACGGCCAGGATTCACACCAACATGGAAGAACAATATTTTTCAACGAGGTCATGAAAAGGTACGCCTACAACTAGGGCTTTGCACCAACAAGGAAGCAAAAAGAAAGCAAATTAAAGAGGAAGTGCTGAAAGACAAACCTAGTCCGCTCGTCCGTTATCACACAAAAAAAATATATATAATGGAGGCGTGAATTAAAGGGAGAGGCCGGCCCCCTTTTATAGACATGATGCTTGGGAGTTTTAATAAGGAAATGACTTCCTATTTGAGCCAAGTAAGGAAAAGAGGCAACTGGGCCCAAGAAGACAAATCACCAAGCCGTCCGCGTCGTGTCTTGGCCCCACCACGCCAAGCCGTCCATGCACGCCTCGCCAAACCACACCTCACCATGACCGCATCGCGCCAAGTTGTTCGTTCCATCGCGTGGGCCTCGTCACGCCAAGACTGTCAAGCACCATGCCTTGGCCTCACGTGCCAAACCGTCCGCAATGCTTTGCATTTCCAAGCCGTCCACGCCGTGAACTTGCCAATACCAACAAATTCGCCCAGTCAGCGTCATGACGTTCCCTAGCCCGGTCAAGGTGATGTACGGCCAGACCAAGCCAGCAATTTTCGTCGCACCACTCCACGGTCTGCATCCCCAGCACAATTTATGCAGGGTCGCAAACACGGGAAACAAAAACTCTATTCACCTCTCGAAAAGGTTAGACGGATCTTCCTGACCATCGTGGATGATTTACGTTTCGATTCTGTCCTTGTGTGTCACCATCTTATGCTTACCTCGCAACAACGCCCCTGTTCCGATCTAAGCAGGGGACTTATTGTTGGGGCTTTATGTTCGCAAGAATATTTAGGCCTGTCATATTGTTGCAAAAACGAGGGGTGGCAAAATAAGACCTTTAACTAGGAAGGCAAAATAAGACCACACAAGAAAAAAGATAAGGCAAGACCAATGGGTCATTACATGAAAATGTAAAGACGTCCTGCGATCTTGTCGCAATGACAATATTCAACATAAACATTTTGAAGTGCAGGAATGAGAAAAGATGAAACACAAGAATAAGAAAAAATGAAGCACAAGCAAAAGAACTCGCGAGGAACAACAAATACGCGAAGAAGGATATACTAAAGACAAAACCAGAGAAATGAAGAATGGAAGCAATTTAAAGCCACATCAATTATAGAGCGGCAAAATAAGCTAAGTAACACAAACATTAGTTATACATTGCAATAGATAAGCATTATCATCATACAAGCATCATACTCGCATCATGAAGCATTGCATAAGCATTTCATGGCATAAACATCGCATACACATTTCATGGCAGAACTATTTAGAATCTCTCAAGAGTGTTATTCAGAAATCTCTCAGCAATATTATTTAGAATCTCTCAAGATATTATTCAGAATTTCGCAGAGATATTCAAAACTTCAAAGAATTATTAAGCATCTCGCAGAATGTGATTATTTTACAAGATAAGATAAGCAACTTGGAGAGATTATACTATCCCATGAGTACAAAACACGAAACAGAGGCAACATGAGAATGAAGACACAACTCGCTCATTCAACATTTCTTAAGGATTCTACCCTCATAAATAAAGAACAGAGGCAACTATGGATAACCAAGAAAACATTTTATGTTCTTTATCTTTTCGGCAAGAATCATTTCCAAAGAAGATGTTCATCAATGAACAAAAAGAATCATCACCAAAAATGGATTAATAATTTCGTATGAATAGAGGCAATATTTACTACTTTTATTCAAGGACAAGTACTTCTTATATTTCGAGGATTAATACTTCTTATATTTCACACTTCTAGTTTCGCGTGATTAATTCGCAATACTTCTTATTTGCAATCAAGGATGGATACTTCTTATATTTCTTCAAGGATACTTCATTACTTCGCGAGATGATACTTCTAATTACTTCTTAATATTTCGGAACTTCGCAAAAGAATAGAGGCAAGTACGTACTTTTCAAGTCCAGTATTCTTTCGCTCGTTCCTTCATCAACAAAGATCAAAGATTACTACAACAACAGATTTTTCCTTAAAGATCGCTCTTCAAGCAATATTCAAGGAAAAAGAGGCAAGATGTAGGATTCAAATATCGCATAACATATTTTCTTAGCGTGCGAGATTCAATTATTTCCTTAACTCGCGAGAAGAGCTTGCGAGATTCATTATTTTCCATAACTCGCGAGAATGTAGCAAGACTTGCGAGAATGTCTCGTGAGAAGGTAGCAAGAGCCTGCGAAATTAGTAAAGGGGCTCGCGAGAATTTGAGCTGCATGTGAGCTGTCATCCACTATGTAAACACCTATATAAAGAAGAGAGCAGGAGAGAGAAAGGGGAGGAATAATTTGGGAGAGATAGATTTTTTGTAAAAGGGAGAGACACATTTTAGAGAGAGAGAGATATTATTTTTCTTTATCATCTTCTTCCCCAAATAATTAGATCTAGAGCTCTAGAAAATATCCATTAATGGAGATTTCCAATGTAATATTAATGTAACCTCAACAATCATAGTGAAGAATCGTGGATGTAGATCACATTGATCGAACCACGTAAAAAATCTTATGTGTCTATTTAAATTTCTAGCACTTATATTTGAAATTTAGATGATTAATAAGTTTAGATCTAGAAATTATTATCAAGATATAGTGAGGGGTGTAGTGTGGGATTTCCTGCAACTACATCACGAAACGATGAGTCTCTTCATCATCGACCACAGCCTGGGGGGCTACGCCCCCCCAGGACCCCCCTTGGATAGCGCAGTTGAAAATATTCCAACACAGAGTGCCTTTGATATACATTGTGCATGGGAATAACGTTGTGGGTGCATGTGAAAGTAAAGTCTCTACATTTAGAGGTAGCACATCTGAGCTCATCCTGGCCTTGTTCAGGTATCCAGGTATTCATAATATCCTCTATTATGTGTTAGGTAAATTTCTGATTGAGTTTGTTAACATCCCACTCTATAATATCTTGTTGAATCAAGTTAGAGTTTTTTATTATGCCATTTGGAGAATTTTGATGATGCTGATTACGAGAACTACTGTCTTAATTTTGATATCTCAAAACCAATTATTTTTTCCCACTTTAGATTTTTTTTGACCATCCACTACTTCTCAAAGATGGAATTTTTCACCTATTTCAGGCTACTTTTTGAATGCTTCCCCAGACCCATAAGTCTTTAGTTCTGGCATTAGGCCTCTTCCTATGGGTATGCCAAACACCGATATTTGGCAGTATTGTGAAACTGCCAAATATCCTGGCTTAATAGAAATTGCACCTAATTTCTTGTGGATGGTTTGTTCCCCATTGCACCTAATTCTCTGGCTTTCATTGTGAAATTGCCAAATATCCTGTGAATTTCATATCAGCCTTGTATTTCCTGTACCCATTATCAGTGTGGCATGACGACTGAGTGTTACTCTTAATTATTGTTGCTGCATGCTCCAACCTGGAGGAATTTCATGTATTCACAGAATGGCACACAAGACTTCGTCTCGAGCAACAATGTACGACCAAAATCCTTCCCATGACTTGGTTTCCGACCAACAATGTCAACACGCATGTATGGTCGGTCCTCTCCAAAATCCTTCCCATGCTTGGTTTCGACCAAGCTGGAGAGTGATGCTTGCGCACCTCTTTAAAAACCCTAATTTCATCAACGGTCGCAGATGAGTGTCTAAAAATAAAAGTATAGTTTCAAGATAAATATATGGGTTTGTTAGAAGTTTGTAGAAAAATATGAAAACCTACAAGTATAGTGAAACAAAAAAATATACATAAACCATTATCTAAAGTGTATATCAATGTTTTTTTTCTTGTTTTCTTTGAATTTTAAAATTTTAGTGAAACTTATATAAAAAAATTATTGAAAAAAACAATATCTTTCTCCTAATTTATTTCTTTTTATTGTGATAATAATTCTTGGTAAAGATATAAATATGTGTTAAACTTTAAACTTTTTTTTCCAGTTCGTATATTATCAGATATCCAAATATAAATTCCAGTATGAATTTCGTGTTAAAAAGAAAACATTTATTTTGGTTCTGGATCGATTTCGAACGTTGCGTGTTATTTTCAAATTTATATGAGGATATTTGTTTGCTATTTAAGATCGATAATAAAAAAGACCACTTCCTAAAACAGTGTTATTTAATGCACCATAAGAACATTTAATGTAAGATCACATTCAGATGTTGTATGATATTATCAGTTTTAGATTCTGATATAATAAATACCATTTTCCCAAAATAGTGTGTATTAATTCACACTTAATGCCCATTAATACCACACAAAAAAACTACTATATAAATTCACATCAGACAATTGAAATATATAACTCAGAGTATAAACAAAGCTACTTGATACAATGGATTATCTACAAATTAGTGTCATTATGTTCTATGTCCTAATTTCTTATGGTCTTATTTCATCAACAACACACTATGTAGATGGAAAAGAAGCATATCAAAAGTAGAAGAGGATGATATAGAAATCGAAAGACAGCTAAGAGTTTTAAACAAAAAGCCAGTTAAAACCATTCTAGTAAGAAATTTATCGCCTCTTTCATATTCAAGTTTTTAATTTTTATTTTTAAGTTCGTAAATTACGATGTAAATTACTTCAAGTTTGAGTTTATTAAGTTCTTGAATTCATTCATGTCGGATGTTTCTTTCTAATATTTTATTTATATATATATTTCAGACAAAGGTGGGGCACACAATAGATTGTGTAGATATTTATAAGCAACCGGCATTTGATAATCCACTACTCAAAGATCATAAAATACGGGTATGGTATTATTTCGTGTACAAGTGCATTTTACAGGAAGAGCAGGCATACCTAAGACTAGGAAAAATATGTCCCTCACCATATAGAGTTCGGAAGTACATTTATTAAATTGTGAAATACACCATGCAATTTGCGTGTGATTTGAAAGCTAAGTGAAATGTAGTGCGACGCTAAACTGAAGCCTTAATTTTGCGAGATAAGAAAACCCATTTGAGCGAATGCCAAATTCAAATTAAAAAGTCACCTAAGAGCATCTCTAATGCAAGGGGTAAAGGGTTTAAAAAACATGGCACCTAGGATTTAAGACATTTTCCCCCACATTTTCCATCTCCAATGCAAGGGGGGTGATGATACACCCACCGATTTTAAATCCGGGATGTGTCCCGACACACACAACCCCTGGGACCCAGGGAGACAATAGGGTGGGTGGGTTTGGGCCCCACTAAGAATCTGTCTCACCCGGGATTTAATGTCGGGACAATAAATCGGTAGCTTAATCATTTCCGAGGGTTAAGGTCATAAAGATATATGACATGGCTAAGTGAGGGTAAAGAAGAAAATCTTGATTAAACTTTCTTCATGACTTTGGGTCTTAAGTGCGCTACATAAGCTCAAATTTGTTATTCGACTAATAGCCCATGTAGGGGTATAAGGTGGACATCCAAACCATCGTTGATTGGTCGGGTCTTAAGTGCGCGTTATTATTTTGTCTCAAATTTAAATAAAGAGTGTTAAATATGACCTTTGGGATTAGAGATGAACTTTAGGTAGTAAGAGCAGTCCGAGTGATCCCACTTTGTAGGATGAATAAACTTGAAAAATAGGTGGACATACAGGCAATCTTATTGGTTTGCCTACTGCGGTCGATAAAGGACCCGCACGCTTCTTCGTGCGCCGTGCTAGCGGGTATACTTCGATCGCTGGTGGCTCTTACACATGCGCAATAGGTTTTTTATCCTATTTTCCTCACTTAAATCTAATGTTTTATATCTGAACTTTAAATCTATATATTACCATGTTTTTTATTATATTATATTTCAAAAGTTCAGCAGTTGGACCCTAATGATTAACTTTGTTCATTTTGAACAAATTTTCCATTGTGGAAAATCACATCTTCCCATCATATGGCTCAGTAAATAATTTTTTCTTGCCCATTAATGTAAGAACTGCCCTAACTTTTATTTTTATGTTTTTGTTGTTAATAAGACCTCCACCTAAGACATCCTTGGCCAATTGCTTTGGAGATGCGGTAAGATAATATATTTTCGTTATTCATATTCAAAAATTAAGTTTTGTATAACTCTCGGTATAAGTTTCCGGAATGTGGTGGAAATAGAAAGCTTTTGTCATGGGGAATACGAACTAGATGGTCTGATTATATGGAAAACTTCTGTCATCGACGGTGAAGCTTTAATTGGGCTTTGTCTTTTCTCTCAATTATTCCATTCTCCGCAAATCCTAAAATAAGAAATTTAGGTTCTTTAGTTACAATTTCATTATGCAATGTTGATATTGATTATGATATATACTACTCTCTCCGTTCTTAAATAATTGGCTGGTTTCATGTACAATTAGGGAGTAAATGATTTTCCTATATTATTCTCGAAGTTTAATACTTGCATTTAGTCAGATGAACCCAAACTCGATTCCAGGAAGGATAACCAATATAACTATTTCATCATCCCATCATAACCAAAGATAACGATAACCAAAAATGATTAAACCAGCATTTAATCATCCTTTCACTGGTCTTCAAGAGACTTTAGTATTTTGCTCACCTGAGGATTTGGGCGCTACATGGTCGATTCATCATCCCATGAAGATGGTCCCTTCTTTATATCATGAACGATTTTCAATAAATCATCAATTCAGCAATTGATCAAAATTAGGGTTTTGAATCCAAGGTTCATAATTCCATATTCAAACACTAAATTTTGTGTTGATCCCATGATCATCACTCTAATTAATTATACTTGGTTCGGTCGCCAGTATTTGGAATTAATATTTATTTGGTCTTGCTACCAATACTTCATAAAATGAGCAACATTTGCTCAGACGAGCAATATTTGCTTAGACTAAGGAATATTGGTTCAACTATCAATATTTAATAATTCATCAAACGAGCAACATTTGCTCAGATGAGCAATATTTGCTCGCATCAAGGAATATTGGTTCAACTATCAATATTCAACGATTAACAATATTTGTTCACTTTAGCTATCAATGATTATTCGAAAAGTATACCTCTGTCTCAACGAGACACGTCCAATTCGTGAGTTTTAAGCGTTTGCAAATCGCGTTCAACTCAGCAATACATGGACTCATCGTCCCACGAAGTCAGCAACTGACTAACTAAAACCACGAGACATCAATCGTGTCACATGGGGGGATATTAACTAAGGTTTTGGTCTGGCGGTCTACGAAACGTGTGTTCATACACACGACGAGAATGTGAGCAAGTCGTGCAATCAGTTGGAGGAGTTAGCAAAGTAGTGGGTGGGAAATCAACCAAGTCTCCGCACGATGAGCAACCGGTTTTAACACGATTTCCACTTTCCCAATCTCTGACTCCAGCAACTGTCACATTTCATGGGATCAAGGTGTTTACAATTCCAGCAATATAAATAAGTCTTTGAATCATGATTGACACACACATGAATTTCTCGACAAGTTCATACAGACAATCTTTCGTCTACACGAACTCATCATCTGAGCAATCACTCTCAACTAAGCAAATTCAATCATTCAGAACTTTCTTACGCAGAATACACAACACACCTACAATCTCGATCACCATTGATCTCACACATTTCTCAGCTTCCCTCCTACAGATCGACTCATCCTCTCTTGTGACCCGAATTTACTCTGGAACGGCCATTGTCTTGGTTTAGGCCGGAGTACTACAGATTGATCTCTCGAATTCAAAGCACTCCCTTCTTGCAGTGCATCTGTGTGAGGTTTGACAGTTCGCTCGGTTCAAGGAGTTTCCTCCGCACGGTCGTCTCCTCAATTCCGTAAAAACCAGCAACTCGTTTTGCCGAATTAAGAAATAGATAAGGAATTGGGTTAGGAAATTAAAGCGAAGAAGGAAAGTATGACGTTAACTATGAAGTTGAGGAATGGGGTTAGGAACTCTTGGTTTTGTGCACGATTTTACAAGATTGTTACTCTTGATATTGGAAGCTGGTGTAGCTTCTGACTGTTTAAATTACAGAGATGTCGTCAGACCCGAAATTTATTTCATCCTATACAAGCAAACACTTGTTTCAGAAAAAAGAAGATGATGTGAGTGATTCTTGTCCACAAGAATATGAATCTGATGATGACATTGTCTATTTGTCAAGCTCATGCACCCTAGACATTAACGAAGATGATATGCCAGGGGGCAGACTCAATGATGTTCATCTAGGCGATGTCCCAGCACCCGAGGATGAAGACGAATCCGAGGATGCAAACGAATCCGAGGATGAGGATGAAGAAGAAGGTAAAATTGGACATTTTACCATCAACCACATATACAGAGAAATGAACCAGGTTGCAGATGGACTGACAAATCACGCAACACAACAACAACTATAGGTAGGAGAAAACATACATACGTGTATCTGGGACCACATGTGCCCGGAATTCCTTAATGTGATCCGATGGGGCGTTCCTACGGCAAAGAATTTCACCTTTAATTTTACTAAAGAACTACTCTTTTGAAAAAAAGAAAAAAAAACATGATTTATAAGGTGAGCAAACTACCAGGTTTGACCAATTGGGATTAGCCCAGTTGGCTAGGGGCTGAACTCCCAAGTTATAGGTTAGGGATTCAATTACCGTTGTTTGTCTAATCCAAAAAAAAAAGTGAGCAAAACGATACCTAATACTCCCTCCGTCCCTCCGTCTCAATACTCCCAAGTTATAGATGAGGTATAAAACTATCTTAATACTCCCTCCGTCTCATTATTAGTTGACCTAATAGTACATTTTAGAAATGATTTATCTCTCACACTATGCCACGGATATTCGTAAATTTTACATCATTGAAAAGCATTATTAAACACCTACGTAACTAATATAATCATGTGAATCAAATGAAATAAAATCAATTATTAATGGGTCAAAATCTAAAATAAATAGGTCAAAACTAATAATGTGACGCAGGGAGTATTATGAACCGAAATACAACATTCCTGAATGATCAAGGAGCCTTACATCCGCCATCTACACAGGGCTGAAAATTCTCTAAGTTGGAAACTGACCAAGTGGAAGCTTCTAGGTACAACTTTGTATGCCGTTAATAAAGTCGAGGAATTGGGTTAGGAACTCTACGTTTTGTGCACGATTTTACAGGATTGTTACTCTTGACGGGAGGTGTAGCGTCTGACAGTTTGAATTTTATTTTTTAATCACCAAAAAGAAAGAAAAAATTTACAAGAGCGAGAGTAGACACATACTCTTGCTACTCCATGCCCTCTCAAATAGGACGATAGAAATTTGAATCCCATAAACAAACTACCATATTAGCCGTTAAACCTACCATCTTTTTGTTTGATTCGGCCCAAATATGTCTGACAGTTTGAATTACAGAGATGTCGTTGATAAGGTACATGAATTTAAAATATTTAGGGTAATCTCTGATTTTTATTCTCTTGAGAAGTTTTTTATTGTTCTTATTGTATGCCTGTCAGTGTTTCTTGATATGTGATGCTGTTGTTGCATCTACAGCGGAGGAGAGTCAGACCCGAAATTTACTGCCAGTATTTCCTCCAATACAAGCGAACGCTTGTTTCAGAAAAAAAGAAGATGATGTGAGTGATTCTTGTCCAGAAGAATATGAATCCGATGATGACATTGTCTATTTTTCAAGCTCATGCACCCTTGAGATAAAAGGGGATACAGACGACTCAGAGGATGAAGATGAACCTGAGGATGCAGATGGTGACGAGGATTCAGAAGACGACGAGGGAACTGATCCTGACTTTGATTCTTGCAGACCGTCAAAGCAGGAAGAACCGTCTCAGGAGGCAGTAGATAAGCTGGAGGAGATCCGGTCTTTTATGCCTGCTGGAATGGTAAAAACTGATGAGCTGTATTATATTGACATACATGGTTATATAGGAGAAGGATAAGAGGGATATGGAATTGTTATACGGAACAGCTCCAAAGAACCAATAGATGCTTATTGTAGGGCTTCCAAAGGAGGGTCATACATGTATCATCTTATGAAGGGAATGAAGAGAGGCTTACAAATTGCTTCTAAACGCGGACTTCCTCGGGTTATGTGGGCAATCAATTCACATAGAGCTGGCGACTACTTGAACAACATTTTTGGAAATTATTGTATGCTAGAACATGTCTTTCATTCCCATTATGATGCTGCTTATGCTTGTATCTGTTGGAAATGTTTGAGGAGAAGAATGGGATTGACTGGTGCAGTACTCAAGGAGCTAGTTCCGGTTATCAAAGATATCGTAAAGCTGCATTACGATACCAAGTTCAATTATCGCCAACCCTATTTGAGGTTTTCAATTGATGCCGCATATTATGCGGCACAATGCGAGAGAACAAGCACTTTTGAGACAGGAAGCTGAATTTCCAGGTGACGAGCAAAAAGTTGAGATGAAGATGCAGCATCCTCAAAATCTGACACCTATCCTAAAGCATGAGAAGACATCGCTTGGATGCGAACGTTGGTATGTGCTTCAGAGAAGGCCAAGTCCCCCGGAAACCAAACAGACCTCCGAGTTGCAGGATCCCGGAGGATGAAATCCCAAATGTGCCTTTCACAGAAGGAAAAAAAGAGAGGAAGGGCGAAACCAAAAATTCCAAAATCTAGAAAAGCACGACACTAAAATTCCAAAATCTGGCCTTGAATCTTGCGAGCTAGTTGTTTCTTCTTTCGCAATGTAGGCTTTGTTTGACTGTGTCAGTTGACTACATGCTAGTTAGGCTTATTGTTATCTATTAACAGCATCTCACCTCCTACTTTCCTCAACCAAAATCTCTTGAGCACAGATCTTGCAGAAGTGGACAATTCAAACAGCAAACAATATATACAGCAGACCCATTGAACTTGACACATCCAACTAACGTGAATACACATGAAAAGATTTTGTATACTACTTACCAATGGTAATGATCTTGCTGAGTTATCTCCGTAGTTTTGGTAATGCAATGGGCATTCAGAACCCGTACATGAACCTTCAGGATAGTCACTGCAAATCTGTTCAGTCAGAAAAAAAATTAATAATTTCTAGAAAAAATTGATACACCGCTCGTCTGAAACTATCCAAGTTTAGACAAATTCCAGTCAACTGAAAATTAAGAAGGGGCCCAATTAAGAAATGGCCTTTACGGTTTCTTTTAGGTTTATTGTGATGGCGATTAATTGTCTTATGTTAATAGAAAATTATTAGAAAATTATGAAATTGCCAAATATCCTGTGAATTTCTATTAAGACAATTAATCGAGTCCATCAAAAGTATAATTTTTCTTGTGGAAAACATTCGTCTGAGGCCCGTGGACTTTAGCCCATGACAGAGCTTCTCGAACTGCTAAACACTCCCCTTGCTCTGGATTTAAGACTCCATGTTTGAAACATCCTCTGATCCCGTCACAGTTGCCTGCATGATCACGTAAAACAACACCAGTACTATTCTGTTTATTATCATGATCAAAAGAAGTATCAACATTGAATTTAGCAATGCCTTGTGCTGGAGGACTCCATTTAGACAGTTTAGTATAGTTGTTATGATAAGAACGAAGGTGATGAGGTTGCCCCTTATCCAGCTGCTCGGGTGTGAATATCCTGAGGGTGCCCCTTAGTAATTGGGTTACCCCTTATCCAAAGCGGGAGTCCGAATATCAAATGTCCTCCGGGGGTGTTCCGCGCAACTTTTCGAGCTGATATTTATTTCCAAAAAAATACCTACAAACACACAAAATACCATAATAAGGACAAAAATGAGTACTAACAAAACGAAACATTGAGGACAAATTAGACACATAAATGTGTCTATCAAATACCCCCAAACTTATTATTTGCTAGTCCTCGAGCAAATTTATTCTAGAAAATAAAAATCATTTGAATCCCTAGGTGGCCCTGGTGGCGGAGTGTTGTCTCCGGAGGGTTTTGTGAGGTGTACCCACAAAACCTTTACTCAGGACCTAGCTATCTACGCAAAACCTTGGAAGGCACTAAAGAATCTCCTTGGTTGGCATACTTATTGACTACGGGAGGAAGTACCCTGATGCGAAATCCCAATTGATGTACACGAGTTTGCACTCAAGCATACTAAAATTCATATAAAGTGACGAGCTCTAGAATGGATAGTCGCACTATGGACATCAATACCCGAGTCAAAACTAATCACATGGATAGATCAAGAAGATGGGTATAGAGAAAAACATAGATGGTTTCGATGTTTACTAAGTGAATGGTGTTTCCCATATCTGTCTGAAGGCCTCCCCAAAATGAACCTATCCTAATGGACTGAGATACTAGTCGACTAATATCAACACACTTTGGCATATACAAGGGAACCGGTGGTCGATAATCCTAACTCTAGGTCAACACAACTGGCATATACAAGGGTTCCAGTGGTCGACTTTATTGAATTTATTAGGTTGGTCTAATGGTCCTGGTCTCATTTTTTTTTTTTTTTTTTTTTTTTTTTTTTTTGATTTTTTTTTTTGATTTTTTTTTGTTGGTATCTTAATCACTCTAATTCATCCTAGCATTGGTAACAACTTGATTCGTGGGCCCCACCTAATCACTTAGAGAAACATAGTTTAAAAACAAAACAAAATAAAACAAGTGAAAAGGACTCAACGAGATTGGTGAAACTATCATGTTATTTCTTTTCGAGCTCTGTGCTTTTATGAATAGAGTCTTTAGATGTTGCCATCTAATCCGATTGGTTCCTCAACTCCTACAACCAAGATGTTCCATCCACTTAGATTGGTTAGTGCCATCCTTAATAAACATAAATTTCTAGGCTCGGAGTTTATTTATTGCAACTAAAAGTTTCTCCCATACCCCCAAACTTATATCTAACATTGTCCTCAATGTTCTAAAGATGAAACTAAAAGTATGAACAATGAGAAGCTTTTACCACTTGAAGAAAAGAGTAAGGAAAGATATTACCGTGTTGCAAGAGCATGGGTTACCTCCCAAGAAGTGCTAAGTTTAAAGTCTTGACCCCGGACATTGGAAAGGATTAGTCACCTCGAAGAATCATATAGCAACGATCGGAATAGCTGCGGGTCATCTGGATCAAAAGTGCTAACCACAAGAAGAGGAAACCGCAATGCACCGGGGAAGATATCCAACGCACCCTTATCTATTTTCTTATTTAAGACAACTACATCTAGTTGTGGTTCGGGTTCAGACTCTATAAAAGGGTCTAGATAACATATTTTTATGGGTTGCGTTTCCTTATGAGTTAGATCCGAATGTTCAGGTTCTAGAGTCTGGAAAAACTCAAATAAAAACTTAGAAGCACATAATAATAACCTGAACAATTGAGGATCCTCTAAGTCAATCAGTTTTGACTTACGAGCCGATCACCACAATAAGATTGGTGGTCTTCCTTAAGCAAATGTGTCGACCCTAATATCCTAAAGTAATTAGGTTTAGTCTCAAAAATTAATAATTGACACATCTGAAACTTATACGTTCCCACAATTGGAAGGAAGGTTTTGGTGGGAAAACAAAGTCAATCGTGGTATCACAGCCTGGCTTAACATCAACCAGAGGATGGGTTTCTAACAACTGAACTTATTTATGGACACAACTAGGTTCGGGAAAAAGTGTATGAAGATAATCTTGTAAAATGGTTGAGGCACGACTGTCCAGTCCTAAGTGAGAGGACTTTCTGAGAGTTAAAGGTAATGCACTAGGAGAGTGATAATCACCCCTAAACTTAGAGTTTTCCGTGTCTCTAGATAGACTAGTCACAATTTCCCTAATTTCTAGAACATCAGAATCCTGAAAATGGTCAATTGATTCTAAGTTATTATCAGGTAATGCATCCTTACTCATCTCTACGAGTTCATCGTCTTCTAAGACTAGTGTTTCTAAATCACTAGACTCTAAAACAGTATTCTCAGGGTAAACTCTTCTCTCTAAACCATCATCACAATCATATAAAGGATTATCAGCGAAAGTTTCTAGTAGAGGCCCGTTAACTAAGGTGTTAATCATAATTACTTCCTCTGATTCACTTATAGGCACATCAAATAATGGATTATCCAACATATTGCAGGCTAAAGGATCATGAACTACATCGTCTAAAACGGTGGCATCTCTAGTCAAATCCTCGTCCTTTCGAATAGGTGAATAATTATTAAAATTATTGGGATTTGAACCAGAAATAGTACTATCATTATAAAGTTCAATCGGAGTAACAAATTCCTGATCACTATGCCTATTTATTTCGAATTCTTCATCAACACTATCCTCATCATAATCATTATTATAAAAACATGAAAATGGTTGAACCTCATCTAAACAAGTAGTGTTACCAATTCTAACCTCATCTTGATTATGTGAATAACTATCTTCATTCTCAAAGGTATTATTGGATACATTATATTGGAAATTCAAGTTATTTCGAGCAATACTTTCATTCGTCTCTAACTCAAGTCTACGTGTCGACTCAGCTATCCTCTCAAGGGTCTCCTCCAAAGAAAGTTCCCTTAGTGTTGGATCTAAGTTTTGAGTTAATCTATTGAGGATATCTTCTAAAGAAGGAAGAGGAACAGAAGGATCATAATAAGGACTACTTTTCAAAAGTTTGATTGTATCCTCTAGAGACGAAGAACTATTACTATAATCTTCTTGCTCAAATGACCGATGCACATGCGGATAGTAATTGGGCTCACCATGGTATGACCCATAACCTTCCAAAGGTTGGCGTTCCCAACCACTATTCACACTATGGTCATAAAAAGAGTGATGTCCATAATGTTCAGTTGGATATTCATATTCATCGTGATGGCTATTATAATACCAGTTTGACATCCTAACTGCAAGGGAATTCTACACAAACACAAACAAGGCTGACTCGACCAAAACAAACCTACTGATTTCTAGCAAACAAAAAGCATGATGGCTCCACTTAGATTGTTTCTAGACCAGACTTCTAATCCTTGAAAGGGAATTCGTTACAATCGAGCAAACCCCCTCTGAATCAATCCGAGTTTAAGTAAGTTGAATAGAGGCGAGGGAAGCTGCGTGGAGCTTTGATACCCAAGGCCTCACCGCATTACAAGGCGGCGCAATCACGCATTCAACTCACAGAAACCATCATGAACTTCGAAGTATGCTTAAAGAGTAACCAATATTTTTCGAATGACTTTCCTATTAAGCTCGTTACCCTATCAGTCTCGTTCTAGTCAGTATTTTAAGCTTAGGTTCGTGTTTGGTATCGTTTTCCTAAGGCGGGCAAGAAGAGAACGGTGATGAAATCCGAACCCTTATCTTGTATGGCCAATCCTTGCCCTTTACTAGGAAATTAAAACGGCCGTATTCAAAACCTCAACATATATGCATACAAAATCATCCAGTAAACCCGCTGGCAGGGGATTCACGGGTGTTTAGAATTCTTACCTCCCGTTCCAGACGGGGGATGAACCGTTGAAGTCGACTCGGGCCACGACTCCTATGTCATGTACGAACCCGAGGGGCCGAGACGATATCGTAATCGTCGTCCTTCCCTGTGCAGTTTATATTTAATTTAACCCTTCCTTAGGGTTTAAAAAATGTCCAATGTCCAAGTCTAAAGAAAAAAGAAAAAAAAATGTCCAAAAATAAAAGATTACAAAAATAATTACCTAATTACAGTTTCTAAAAAAAATAAAATAAAATAATATACAAAATCTTCTACTCCTTTTGGATTCCTCTTTTTTTTCTTTGGCTTTGCTTTTGTTTTCACCGATTTCTCCCTTTTTCTTTAGCTCAGTTCCAAATCTGAAAACAAACAAGAAATACCAAAAGGCGTAAAATAGAACAAAAATAATAAAAATAAAAATAAAAACTAAAAACAAATCTATACACAAGTCCGCGTCGCGGCGCGCTTAAAAATTGATGTGATTTTGAAGGTTGTAGTAAAATGGTAAGAAAGGTTGTCGTTCACTCGGACTTGATGGGATTGATTTTAAGTTTTAATAAAAGAAAATAAAAAAAAAAAAAACAAATATTGTCACAGGATGAAGAGATGACCGGGACTCAGGATTCCACCAGACTTCAATTTTATGATGACTAGAAATCCTCCATTTGAACGAATTCCACTGGGTCTTTGGCCCAAATGACTTCATTGCACCTAATAAACTCAAAAGCACACATAAGATACATAATTTTCTACAATATCGGTGAAATTTTCACTGACCAATTTTGTGTTAATAGAAATAAGAAAAAAAAAAAAAGTCTAAAGAATTCCATCCCCAGAGGCACGAGGGATTTGAACTAGTGACCGGTGGGAAATGGGGAACAAACCCACAACACAACTATATTGGAAATTTGGAATAGTTGTCAACAAATATTCAAATAAATTTCCTCATCTTTGTGGAATTTTTCGTTACACTTTTGGCAGCCACTACTTTGATTTGGCTTCATTCTTGTTTTTATTTTTTTGGGACATTGTACAGTGTTTCTTGGATTTTTGGGTTAAAAGTTAAAATGCATGTGACGAGTTACAGTGAAGATTTTAAGTGCCCATCAAAAAAATAAAAAAGGGTCATTATGCGAAATGAAGGGTAGTTTATAAGTCCCGTGAGGCAAACAGTCCGAGACTCTAGTTTGGACAAGGATACTCATTTTGGATCACGAAATAAATTTTGGGGCATGCAAGCAACTTTGTCACACTTTTGGCAGTCATCCCTGATTTGTTAGAATATGGACATTCAACTCAAAATCAATTGGCAATGAGTGGAGAGGCCTTAAGGAGATTATAAATCGCAGGGTCTTAGATAAGACAGACAATGTGGGATTAATAGTCTCAACACGCCCCCTCACGTGTAGTCTCGTTGGACCTAACACGTGGGCAATAAATCGACTGACGCGGAGTAAAGGTACGGTCAAACAAATCGACACGAATAACCTGCTCTGATACCATGTTAGAATATGAGGATCCAAATCAAAACCAATTAGATATGAGTGGGGAGGCTCTAAGGAGATTATAAACCGCAGGATCTTAGATAACCCAGATAATATGGGACTAATAGTCTCAACATGATTTTTTTTTCACTCCTGTTTTTCATTTTTTTGCCCATTGCACAGGGCATAATAATTTGTTTACATGAATGAGCGCATATTATCTTATATCTTTTCCTAGAAAAGTTTGAATCAAATAAACGAAAACTCAAAAAAAAAAAAAAATCCAAAAAAGGACTTAGGGGCCAAAATCTTATGCCAATAATCTTTCATCAAATTTACATATTAAAGTGTAAAAATCTTATAAAAGGTAGGTTGTATTTTACCTGGCTTGATTGGGGTATACCCAAACTAATTGGGGTATACCCAATTTTAAGTGGACATGTGACCTTACTAGGGGGAGGTCAAATTTGGTTGAAGTTACAATACTACCCTTGACCTTTATAATTCTATTACCATAATCAGTTTTTTTTATTTTCATCTTCCTTCTTCTCTTCTTCTCTTCCATAACCACACCGGCTCCTCCCCTACCACCACCACAAAAACTCGTCGATTAATTCGTTAAATCGTCGATTCGAAAACTCCGAGTAATCTTCATCAATGGAACCACCACGGCGTAAGGGAACTCGTATGAAAGATGCCAATCGAAAACCCAATCAATACAACCCTGGAATTGCAAAATTAGTTCAACAAAAAGAGAAGAAAAAAAACCGTCGAAGAAGAAGTGATTGAACCCGCTCAAAACGAAGAAATGGTGCGATTAAGAAAGTAAGGGCCTACTTAAACTCACTCTAGTACTTCAATTTCTTGTTTGCATATCAAATTAGGTCAGAAAAATCGATTCTTTGATTTTCAGTTATTTAGCCGGCATGTTGTTTGTTTCACGACCTTGTCGGGATTTCATATTTAGTAATCCGCCGGGATGCTCTTTGGTTGAATATCATGCCGGCGGTTTAGTTTTTGTAACTGCTTTGACAGGGTCGGGAAGTTATTCAACCTATAATCTTGCCGGCGCAAATTTTATTTTTTTAAGCCGGGTTGGTTATAAACTTTTAACTTGCCGGCGGGATTTCAGTTTTTTAGCGTCTCCTGATGCCTTGAATGATAAAGGTCGGAATGGTATCTAAATAATACCACACCGGCGTTATGTTAGCCGGTGTTGTTTTTATTGTGGACGTTGCCGGCGTTTGTAGTTAAAAACCCAGTCATAGTTGTTAAAAGCCGGCAGGTTATTGGAATAAAACCCTCCCGACCCTTGTTTAGCCGGCTTGTTGATTAGATATCGACCCTTCCGACATTATTCCGCCGGAATGGTTATATGTGTTGAGCCTTCCGATTTATAATTTTTTTCTTAATTGTTCTTGTTCAGGTTGCAAAAGGCAAAGAAGAAAGCTCTGAAAGCTCTTAGTCCTCCTTCAAGACCTCGTCGTGTTGGTGACAAACTCTTGACTTCAAGACATTGAGGGGCATACGTTGTGGCGGGAACGACAAAGATCCGTGTGCCGAATGATGATTATCAACCACCATCGGAACCCAGTGATTCAGACGAGACTCCAGATGAAGACCAATCAATTCCATCTGGTAGAAGAGGTGACGATGATGATGGTGATGAAAGAAATCCGGCTGCTGGAGGAGGTAACAATGATGATGATGATGATGGTGATCAAGACATGCCTAATGTTGGAGGAGGTAATGATGATGATGGTAATGGTAATGGTAATGGTAATGGTAATGGTAATGGTAATGGTAATGGAGATCAAGGTAAGGATATTCAGGATGAAATTATTGAAGAGGCAGAGGAACAAGAAGAAGAAGAAGAAGTTGGGGAACAAACCCAAGCTGCAAGTACTAGTGCAACCGGGAAGAACAAAAGGGTTATCACTAAACCAGCTAATTCCCACATGCCTCCCTCTGAATTGAAGGTTAAATTGAAACCGAACAAGCTTCCCCGGGGGACCCAGAAGATGGTGGACATGTTCTTTTTGGATACAAAGACTCGTGGGCATGTGAAATCCAAAATACTATCGTAAGTAATCTCAATCCGTCTTTGTTTTCATTTAAGTGTGTAACTATCTTAAATTTGCGTCAAGTGTTTGTATTTCTTTTCATTTTGTGTTTTTGGTATTTAGGATCACAAGCATGCTATCCGTCTCATGAGGCGCCAAGCTTCATGTTCAGTGACTAAGACTTGGGATCTTGAGGATGAATGTGAGGAGGTAAAAGTGATTGTCAAGAACTCCATGTTTGTTGCCTGCGGTGGAGAGTTCGAATGTTGAGTATGATAGAGTTACCGTATCTGCATTCTGTGATAGGTTCTACGGAGAGACCGATACAATGTTATTCCCATTCGGTGAGATGGCGATAACTCCCGATGATGCTCATCAAATTATAGGCCTCGAGGTTGAGGGAAAAGCAGTTAGTGAGGGCTTGATAATAACATTTCTTGGGAGGATATCTTCAAATTGACCAACACTTTGTTCGGTTGGGATCAGATTAAGACGGAGTCTATGCTTGCGATGAAGGATGGTAATCTAAGCAAGAAGTTTAATCTAAAGAAGTCGAGGATACATTGTCTGGGACCAAGAAAATATTTGATGTGGAAGGAAGGGTGAACCCCGTGTGAATCAATGCTACCACGTCGGGTTATTTGCTCTACGTCTGGCGAGATGTATCTTCCCGAGCGATTCGGAAGCTTAGTCGACGCTGATTATTTGCAACTACTGGATCCCTTAGATAAGATGCATGAGTATTCTTGGGTACTGCGGTGGTCTCCTTCTTGAACAATGAGTTGACAAAGGCTTCAAGGGAACTCCTTTGGCAAGTTAACGGAAACATATGTCTCTTCCGGGTAATTGTATTGTCTAAATCATTTATATTTGCCAAATGCTTGTCTTTGTTTGATTCTTACTAAACTTTGTGTTTGCATAGGTTTGGATATATGAGCACTTCCCTACTTTGGTGAAAACCAACTCCCACGTCAAAGTGAATGAAAAGCTTGTGATTGATAAGCCAAGAGCGCAAAGATACAGTTTTAAGGGTGCTCAGGAAAAGGATATGCCATGTTGCTTATTAACGTGCGAATCGCCTTGGACAAATTGGCTGCGGCTGAGGTAATATTTGATCCTTACCGAGATGCTAGAAATCAAGGTTTAATCCAAAGGAGAGATGATGTTGCATTATACTACGGACCCTTGTTGTTCTCCCATGGATTTTCAATGTACGATCCACATCGGGTAATGCGACAATTGGGTTACGTCCAAGAAGAACCCCATTTCGATCTTGAGCCTTTCTTTAAAGTGTTAAGGGAGGACTGCAGCACATCCCAAAAAACTATTAACGTCGCTTACGCTCCACCGCCAGTTCTAGCACATTGGAACGAAAGACTTGATTTGTAAAGTCGATATGAGTCTTTTGGACGAGGTGACCGAAGGTCATGAATCTCAGGAGAGATACATGTCATGGTACTTGGGTTGGGCTCGTCCTACTGTGATTAGGGAAATGACTGGTGAACAATTGGCTCGTAAGAGGAAGATGGCATTGAATGACTCACCAACAATTCCTAACTTCATGGTAAGTATTTTGGAGTAGCTCTTACTGTTTTAAGATTACACTATCGAATAATTCTATTAATTGTTTATTGTTTAACCGAAAATAGAAGGGGCATTTGAAGACCTTTGTGAAGATGTTGTGTTGCGCGAGAGAAATAGGAGAGCCTTTGTCGATTGAAGAGCAAACCAAGTACATTCACTATGCTAGCAATCTTGACAATGAGGATGCCCATGAAATGTTCAAGCAAGCTGATGCTGAAGTAAAGAGGGAAGAAAAGGCCAGGAGGGAAGCACAAGCCAAGATGAATGCTGACAAAAAGAGGGCTCGTAGTGGTCGTGGTGGTGAAGGTAGTAGTAGTCTTTGGTGTTCCTAAACGGGGCCGAGGTCGTGGTCGTGCTCGTGGTGAATGAATGCGATCTCTAGTTTATTTCTTTATGTTGGGTTGGACAAATGTCAAGGTTAATGGTTGGACAAATGGTTTTTTAAGGTTTATGGGACATGTTTTCTTATTTTGGACAACAAGTGTTTGATTTCTAATTGTTGAATGAAAGTTTTGTTTAGCTACATAAAAGTTTCAAGACAAATAGCCGGTAAGGTTCTTTTAATTCACCACGCCGACCATACCAGGGCCGGCAAGGTTTTTAAGTGTCAGACCGCCGGCCCTGTCAGCGGAAAATGCTTGCATACCAGGGTCGGCAAGTGAGTCAGATCATTACCAAGCCGGCGAAGATACAGCCGGCAGTATATTATGTTTTCGACCACGCCGGCACTTTGTTACAGAAAATACCTTCTCCTGATGCCAAAACCATCATAACGCCGGCATGGTTTTAAATTTATACCCTTCCGACCATATCATAGCCGGCAGTAAAACTTCAAAATATATTGCCGGCGTATTGACAGAAGAAAATGATTTACTGATGCCAAAACCATCATAACTTAGGCATTGTTTTATATTTATACCCTTCCGACCATATCATAGTAAGCATCCGATAAAAACAATCTTCAGGAAAATTCAAAATTCAAATTTTTGACAAGTACAATTTCATTGATTGACTTGTACTTGGGCACTATAACGGCCAAATTTGGATACAATCCTATAAATACACTACTTCTCACTACAAAACAACATACAAATACTTCCATATAATATCCAAAGCTCATATCATCATACAATCCATCAAACTCACCCAATAGCTAAACAACAATGAATTCATTTGATTCAAATGAAGATTTGGCAATCACCAAAGCATGGTATGCGGAAAATCGACTTAGACGTCAATCCTCCGAAAGGGAGGATTCCACAACCTTTTGGGCTAGGGTACACAACAAATTTTGCGGCGAGTTTGGGAATCTTAATGCAAGAAGTATTCAACAAGTCCACGCTAGGCACCTAGTAATCGAAAATGCGATACTTGCTTTTTTAGCTCTCCAACCTCGAATTTTTAACGCTCGCCCCTTCACCTTTTCCATTGCACAATTTGTAAGTAGTTTTCTGGTTTTTTTTACATAACCCATGTTGTTTTAGCTTCCAATGAAACAAACTAACAAATGTAAGTTTGCTTTTGTGTTTTTGTAGCACGAAGTCGTGAAAGCGCGCTACTTGGAGGAAAAGGGGGAAGCATTCGCTTTCGATGCAAGCTATCACTTCTTGGAAGAAAGAATCCCGAAGGATAACCCGGAATACTTGGATGTCGTGTCGTCTTCGGATGAGGAAGATTGATGGCTTTAGAAGTTTTTGTATAGGTTTTGTAGGTAGACCTCTATGTAAACCCTCCGTTTCAATCAATGTAGTAACCAAAATTGCATGAATAAAGTGAATTAGATCTTCCGATATTCTATTTTCTGTTTGGTATATGTAAATGTCGGCAGGGTTATAAATCCTTAACATCTAGACTACACATACGCTGGCTATTTGTCATAAAAAAGTCGGCATAATCTTCATTCAAAGACCCTTCCGGCCACAAAACGGTCGGCGTTTTATTCATCCAAGGACCATGCCGGCTAAAATTGGTCGGCATTTTATTCAAACAAATACCATGTATAGCCGGCACTTTATCCTGGACCCTGCCGACCTTTCATATTTTCAAAACAAAATTTTTTGATCGAATTCGAACTCATAAGGGAGATAAAAGATTTAATCTACTGAATTCATAATTTCAAATTTTTAATCTAAACTCAATTAATTAACCTAATTAGAATTTTAGTGTTAATTAACCAAGGGCATATTAGCCATTTAGAAAAAACAAGGTTAAGGGGTGGCTTGGTTTTACTTCATAATGACCAGATTTTGTCTTATTGGGTATATACCCCCAATTAGTTTGAGTATACCCCAATCAAGCCAGGGTATTTTATATATTAAAGTGTAAAAATCTTATGCCAATAATCTTTCATCAAATGCAAGTCATCCTGAGCAGTCAATAATTGTATGTTATAAAAATAGGAAAAAAAATTAAGTGTGACAGAGTCTCAATACATATGTTTTAAGTTACAGTGCTCCCTCTCACTGCGAAAGTAGGGGTTCGAACCATATAATTGTCAAATCAACTCCGATTTGAATGGGTTTGGATGTAGTTTAGGGATCACTGTACTACCCGATCAAAAAGAAAAGTATTAAATGTTGAAATGCAGTTTTGGGATCATTGTGTGAAATTTACAATGTGGCAACTTGTAAGTTTTAGACTAAGTCTTATGGGCTAGATTGGAGGTGCTAGATTAGCACTTAAGTGTTGCAATTCAAAAAAAAAAAGCGTAGCAAAAAAGTTAACACTAGTTCTCTCTCCTACCAGTTGCTAGCATGTGAACTAGATCTAAGACGGTATATTGGTATATCCCTCTTTCAATTCAAAAAAATTGACAAAATCTCATATACACTAGTTCTTAATGAAAACACATGGACAAATAGCATTATTGGTATATCCCTCTTTCAATAAATATTCACTTAGGCGATTATACCACATTCTTCCAGATTGCTTTAGTCCATATAGAGCTCTTTGAAGTTTTATTGAGTATATACTACGATCTTTGGACTTGTATGCTTCAGGCATACGAAATCCCTCGGGAAGTTTCATATAAATGTCACTATCAAGTGACCCATAAAGATAAGCTGTAACTACATCCATAAGACGCATTTCAAGCTTTTCTGAAGCTGTCAAACTAATAAGAAACCTGAATGTGATGGCATCCATCACTGGAGAATAAGTTTCTTGATAATCAATACCTGGTCTTTGTGAAAAACATTGTGCAACGAGTCGAGCCTTATATCTCACAATTTCATTTTTATCGTTACGTTTTAAATACGAATACCCATTTGTATCCGAAGCGACTTTTACAATTTCGGGAGTTACAACAACAAGACCAAGGACTCCACGTTTTACTAATGAGTTGTACTCTGCTTGGATTGCAACCTCCCACTTAGGCCAATCTTTTATACGAAGACATTCTTCGATAGACTATGGTTCAGGATCATCAATATTTTCAATGACATCCAAAGCAACTGTAAAAGCAAATTTACTATCAGGAATAATTTTATTCATATCCTAGTTTTGTCTTGTACCAACATAGTTTATAGAGATCTCATTGTTTTGAGGTACATGTGTCTCTTCAGTGCAACTTGTGTATCGAGTATTTGATTGATCAATCAATGTTTGAGTGAATGGCTTTTCGGAATGCCAACTCACGATCTCTTTTTCGCGGAACTAAATCCTTTGCACCAAGAGGTCTTCCACGCTTCAAGCGTATCGTGGACTGATTATCATGATGTCCTTAAGGATACTTACTCTTGCGGGAGTATTTGCGGCGGTATATGTGATTTTGTTACTTTACTCGTATCGTAAATGCATCGGGCATTTAGTTTGCAATATTTTGCAAATGTATGCTTCTTTGAACCTCAAGTTCACATTGTTTTGTACGAGGATCAAAGTGGGCTAATGATGGTGTATTCCATGAAATTTCACGGCGTTCCTCAAGTTTTGGCTTATCTCCCCCTAACGACGGGAAATTTGATTCATCAAATTGGCAATCAGCAAATCTTGCTTTAAAAACATCTCCTGTTTGAGGTTCTAAATACCAAATGATAGATGGAGAGTCATAGCCAACATATATGCCGAGTCTACGTTGAGGACCCATTTTCTCTCTCTGTGGTGGAGCAATGGGAACATACACAGCACAACCAAAAGTTCGAAGATGAGATATATTTGGTTGATGCCCATATACGAGTTGTACAGGTGAGTATTTTTGATAGATGGTTGGTCTTATACGGACCAATGCTGCAGCATGTAATATTGCATGACCCCATGCTGAAAATGGCAAGTTAGACCTTAAGATTAATGGTCGGGCAATCAATTGTAAGCGCTTAATAAATGATTCCGCTAAGCCATTTTGAGTGTGCACATGAGCGATGGAGTGTTCAACATCAATGCCAATTGACATGCAATAATCATTAAATGTTTTAGAGGTAAATTCACCAGCATTATCAAGACGAATAGTTTTAATAGGAAAATCTGGAAACTGAGCTCGTAACTTAATAATTTGTGCAAGAAGTCTTGCAAATGCAACAATACGAGTCGAAAGTAAGCAAACATGTGACCATCGTGTTGAAGCATCAATAAGAACCATAAAATAACGAAATGGTCCACACGAAGGGTGAATGGGTCCACATATATCACCTTGAATTCGTTGCAGAAAATTAGGTGATTCGATGCCAACTTTCATCAATGATGGCCTAATAATCAATTTTCCTTGATAGCAAGCGATGCATGGACAATCATTAAATGATAAGACTTTTAGTCTATTTAGAGGATGTCCATATGAGTTTTCAATAACTCTACGCATCATAGTTGATCCCGGATGACCCAAACGGTCATGCCAAAGTTTAAAAACACCGGGATCAGAATTCTTAGAATGACTCACAAGATGTGATTCAATTAGGATAGTGTGATATAATCCAGAAGATAGAGATGGAAGCTTTTCTAGGACTTGTTTCTTACCTGAGACAATGACAGTAATGCATAGATACTCTTTGTTAGGTTCGTTTGTTGTCTCAATATGATACCCATTAAGAAGAATGTCTTTAAAACTCAACAAGTTGCGTTTGGATCTTGTTGAAAATAAGGCATCTTGGACATGGATATTTGTACCATTAGGGAGTATTATCGATGCTTTTCCATGTCCCTCAACAAGATTAGAAGTCCCTGAAATTGTAGTAACATTGGCCGTAGCTAACGTTAAATGAGAGAAAAACCTTTTGTTACGAAAAATTGTGTGCGTTGTTGCACTGTTAACAAGACATATATCTTCGTCACTTGTTTTCGGCTTTCTATTAGCAATATCCATATCCCTTTAGAAAAATAAAGACAATAATGTAAGTTATGGAGAATAAATACTAAGAAAATAATTTCATTACTAAAGAGAATTTCAATAACTAATACATTAAAATCAACTTCCTAAAAGAAAAGTAACTCTAAAAAAATATGACAAAACATTGTCACTTATTCAAACCAAAACTACTACTCAATCTACTAAAAAAAACTTATCATAAAATAAATAAACTCAGATATCCTTGAAAATGGAATCCATTTTTTCAATCTCATTTCCATCATTCTTGAAGTCAGAAATATCAAGATGGGCAATATCCATTGGTATGTCATATTGGGAAAAATTGGTTTCAGCCTTCTTTTCCTTTCCCTTAATAGACGCCTGATAAAGATCAACAAGGTGCCTTGGAGTACGGCAAACATTTGCCCAGTGCCCTGGTGAACCACAACGATGACAAACACTTTCATGGTGCTTTGAATGACTTTGCGAGCTTTTGCCTTTGTGTTTTGGAAACACGTTCTTCTTCCCCTTCTGATAATGGGAATTATTACCAGCCTTCTTCTTGAAGTTGGGCTTTTTAGGACCTAACGAACGTCCCTGTTCTTTCCCACGGCTTTCAGCAGCATTGACACGACTTTCTGTAGCGTTCATCTCTGGAGCAACTATTGAACCTGCTGGGTGACTTTGATGGTTCTCGAGTAATAACTCATTATTCTGCTCAGCTACTAGAAGACAAGAGATAAGCTCTGAATATTTCTTAAACTTCCTTTCACGATATTGCTGTTGGAGCAAAATGTTTGAAGCATGAAAGGTGGAGTAAGTCTTCTCCAAAAGATCAGCATCAGTAACTGTTTCACCGCATAGTTTTAAACGAGAGACAATTTGAAAAAGTGCTGAATTGTATGCACTTACACTCTTGAAGTCTTGGAGGCGTAGATGCATCCACTCATACCTTGCACGAGGTAAAATCACTGTCTTCTGATGATCAAAACGATCATTCAGCTCTGTCCACAAAGTGTACGGGTATTTCACCGTAAGATATTGGGACTTCAAAGCCTCGTCAAGATGATGATGGAGAAAAATTAAGGCTTTCTTTGCGATCCTCGGGGATTCTTTGTTGTTTTGAACAATAGTGTTTCCCAAAGTCTTGGCACTAAGGTGCACTTCTGCATCCAAAATCCATGACAAATAGTTCTTTCCAGTAATGTCAAGGGCCATGAAGTCCAGGTTAGAGAGTTTGGACATTGTCACTCAGTTGGTGAGCTCGTCGCTGATGATGTAGTGTGAAAGATAGAAAAATAGAGAGAGAAGGAGAATTCTTATTAATGTGTGTAACGAAAGAGGGAGAATACAATCTCTATTTATATAGGCTAGACACAAGGGCATCCCGGTAATAAACGGGATTTACCCTAGATATTATTAACATAAATAAACGTTTATAACACCCATTTAGTTTTACACAAAGTTGGTTAAAAAGACCAAAGTCAAAAATTTCTGGGTTAAAAGGACATTTAGATTTTGATACTGTTTAAATATTGGAAAAAATGTAAAAATAGCCAGGATGTAAACAGTTTCATCCTACCCTTTTTCAAATACTTTTCTTATTTTTAATTTACATCAGAATGCATCCAGTTTCATCCTTACTATTTTTTAAGTTTAAGTCAGGATGAATCCAGTTTCATCCTTGCTATTTTTTTAGTGTCCATTTCACCCGTACTAATTTTTACTCATCTATTTGAACCATGTTTTAAAAATATTTGGACAAATGACTCATTTTCCGTTAGTTTTACCAAGCTAGCCTACGGCTGCCACTACTGGTCATTGCCACTACCAAGTATGATGATGTTAGTTGAAAATTGATTCGACTAAAAGTCTCGGCCGATAGAAAAAAGAATAATCCGTAGATAGAAAAAAGCCTACACTTCATTCTTTTCTTGTGTAATTTTGTTTTACTGAGTCGACCGTTCCTCATGAGAGGTGATACAATTTTCATTTCCCAAGTAATTGTTGGAAAATTGGGTTAAAACCAAGAGGATGAAAAACAGAAACAAAATAATGGTGTACCCCTGACTTCAAGGCTCTTTCGATTCTTTTTAGAAAATAATTCGACCTTTCCCAATTAACTTGGCGAGTACAACAGTCTCTCGAATTATGCCTTGAGGATTCAATGAAGCCCTAACACCGTAATCGAATTCAAGGATTGTACTTCCTTGACCCGACCAAGAATTACACTGTATAAGGTTACGATGATGCTATTAGAGAAGAAGAAAACAAATTGTTTTTGATATGATGATAAACGAGCAAAGAGAGATGCTATTTATAGATGTTTTGCATCGTTGGGAATGGCGTCTCTTCATCATCAGACATGAATGGCGTCATGCAGTCGACCACAGCACTGGGGGCTACGCCCCGGGACCCTCGATGAAAGACAGGTTGAAAATATTCCAACATTCTCCCCCTTTTCAAAACCATAAAACAAAGTTAAAAACTTTTAAATCGAGTGGCTGCATCAAAGTGACCGCCTACGTGCCGAGTGGGATCAAGCCATCGTAGTACAAGCTTAGTTGAGAATAAGCATCATCGTTGAAACCAATACATAAGTGATAGGTATCTTTTGGATTTGAACCTTCACTTAGTGTAAGAAATTCAAAGCCTTATCGAGGTTCAATGGTGAAACTAGTCTTGAACCAAGTACCCCTAATGATAAAACCGGAATCTCCACACATATTGATTTCAGAAGATAGTGTGTTCTGTAGCTAGCACATTAATGGCCATGTGCTTAAATCCTGGATTCATGAGTCTTCTTTAGAGAACGGTCTTTTCTCTTAGGAAACGGCCTGATTTCCATACTCATATAGGTAAGTCTCGAAGGTGTTTCGCGAGACACCTTGTGATAAAAGTTAGACTTATTAAGGATTTTCATCCATCACGATTTCTTCGAAACCTGCACTAATAAGAAAATGGGAAGTTTTAATTTTAGTGCACCATAATCACTTCCATAACTTGTTGGTACCACATTGAACCTTGTTTATCCTTTCCAAAACATAGGTTGGGTTTCCGATATGGGTGATCAAACTTCATTCACAGACCTTAGTCCCATTTCCTTACACTTTATTGAAACCACTGCCTTTGGAAGACTTTTCGTAAATGGGTCTGCCAAGTTCTTACTTGTTTCAATATAGTTCACAACAACTACTCCTCTCTTGAGTAATTGTCTTACTATTTGATGTCTAAGACTTGTATGTCTAGACTTTCCATTATAAGTCTTGTTAGAGACATTATAGATAGTAGCTTGATTATCACAATTAATCAAAACTACTTTGGAGATGGCTTCTTCCAAAATGGGATTTCAATAAGTAAGTTCCTAAGCCATTCCGCCTCCTTACATGCATCAGTTAACGCTATCAATTCTGACAAAAACACAGTTGTCAGAATAAGCATAGTTGAAAATATTCCAACAGTAACAAAATAAGCATAAACAAAGACAGAGCTAATTAAAACGTTAGAGAGGCACCTAGTAAACCAAAAACTGGGAAAGACTACATACCAGTAACATGGATTCCTTCACTTCAAAAATGTTTGTTTATGCAACAAATTGATCAATTCCACTTCACCAGCATCCGTTCAAACAAATGCAGCATACTTGAAAACACATTTGGTGCCGCATTACCTGACGGAACCAATATTGTAACACCCACAATACAATTTGAAAAGCTTTGACAACTTAGCTAACGAACAACAAAAGTAATCAAAAGCAGTATTATCTGACAGATAAAAAAAAGCTACGGGCAATAATGCAATTTTAAAAGCTTTGACAACTTATTTGAGATTAAGCCACTCTGTTATTTCAGAAGCCTCCAGTGATTTGGACGCACTTGAACATAACTGCAGAAAGTCTACAGATATTTTTAGCTCAAGTGTCTATGGAAAATCAAAATGCAATTCAAAGTTAATTGCACTGTAAAATTTTAAGCACCCTCCAATACCAGTGTGAAATCAGTCTGCAGGGATGATCTACTTAACCAAACACACCATTAGTAAGTCAACGTAACATTCTTAATAAGGCTTACCTGAGCCGATTTTGAAACTCGTCGGCACCTATAACCTACTAAATGATCTGAAAAAGGGTGGAAAATTGCACATTTTACTTAAGCTCCACAAATGGCTTACCCCTAGTAATTTATCTGACTCATCTTCGGATTAATCAGTGCTACTAGTATGCCTCAGTACGACAACAAAGTAATATCGTAGCACACTTGCTTTTAATTTGGCTTCAGCCATTTGTTCCCGTGCACTAAGAGAACCATAAACCCCAAACCCCATGTTCTATAATCACATGCTACTACTGATTCTCCATTGCTGCTAGTAACTCAAACCATAAACTAAAAAAAATAAAAAAACTGAAAATTCCCTTAGTTCATCATTAAGCCAACATTAGGATTTTACTCTGGTGGAGGGAAGAAGGCAGGCTTCACAAACAGCTACACAAATTTTCGGTGGAACCAATTATGCTGAGCAGCATATATTCCAATACATATAAATCTGACGAGATTGCAAAAGTAAATTTTATTCCTATCAGGTAAGGTCCTGTACGTCTGGGTGGACAATGACTTTTACTACTAAGCATGAGATCTAGTAACGTATGCATGGCATTCTTCCATTAAATAATGTCCAGTCACTAACAAAATGCAGAATTAGCAAAGCAATAGCTTAGCCCAAAATAAATACCACAGCTATAAGGTTAAAGTTGGACAGATTATATAAATACAATGTCAATAACATTATATATAAAGCCACTAAATGTTATCCAATTTCAGAATGAAACCCATTAAGCCTGTAAAGTGTAGAATCAGGGTTCCCATTCTCCTAGAGCTGCTCGAAAGAAAAATCACGGCTTCTTGTCTCCCCAATTTCACGACTCCATTGTTGTTGTATCTTCTTCACCTAATTCTTTCAGCGAAACTAAAGTGTTCTGGTGATTGGATACATCACTAAGATAAAACTCAAACTCCACTAGCCTTTTCTCGATTGAAGTCTTTGTGTTGTAAAGGTTGAGATAGTTACCACCGGCACCATAAGTTAAAACACGATCACTCTTCATAACAGCAAACAATATGCTTTTGTCAATCCTGAACTCTTTACTCCAAGCCAATGACTGATGTTCTTTCTTGTCATGATTATCATTCTTTCTTTTTAATAGCCATGTGTCAAAACCTTTGACTCCGTCGATATCTAGCCTAACACAAAAAAACAAAACCCCATCCAAAACCCCTATTCTATTCTTTAACCAGCCATTATCTTGTGTCAGAGGAGGTGGTGAAAGATTTTCACAAAACTTCTCCTTAGCCAAATCGAAGGTGAGGATCATTTTTAATTTAATGTCCATCCAATAAAGAGCTCCATTGAGGAAGATACCATGGTCCATACGACGCTGACTTAGTTCAAAATTGAAGTTTCCAACGCTTCTCCATCCATTTCCACTGCCTAGAGTGTATATATAGACTTCTACAAACCCGGTCTCCAACTTACATATTCCTACAACTTTGTATTCATTGGTGGAAGAAACATAACCAAATCCACCCACCCAATGATCATATTCTTCAGCATCCCTCTTAAAGAATGGAAGCATAACATATTCTCGGGTGATTGGGTTACAAATACTAAAAGATGGGTTTTCGTAGTCAAGAAGACAGATCAACCCATTACATGAACCAACAAACATAGTATCACTAAACGGAGAGGTAAATTTAATTCTTTTAGTTCTCTGAATTGGCGTATCATGATTCTCATCACATTCAAAATAGTAAAAATTTTCTTTGTTACCAGTCATATTACTAAAAGCCAACTTACCAGCAAGATGATTATGACGATGTAAGTGCATCTTTGAGAATGATAACCGACGAATAAGACTTTTCCAATTAGTGCAAACTAATTTGCAGTCAAGAACCGACTCAATTGGTAGTCGAGTTAATATCTCGGATGTGATATCTACCGGGAGAATGCTGAAATAATCCATTGAAAACCCCATTGTAGTTAAAAGAAATTAAAAATCTAGGGTTTAGGAATATAGTTAGAATCCAGAACTTGTTGGTTGTTCTCACTTAAAACCAGAATTTAAGAAAAGATAATAACTGTGAAAATAAATCAAAATAATAAGTGTGAAAACTTCTCTACGATGCTCGGCCTTTTTATATAGGCTTTAATGCTACTAGAAAAAGGAATTCAAGTTAAATTAGGAAAGAAAATCCTAAACTTCGAAACAGATTCTAACTAGAACAAAAACAAAAAAATTGAAAGCTGTTTGTCTAATTTAAGTCGATCCGGGATGACTTGTTCAGCTACATGTCATCTGGTTTTGCTAAGAATCTATCATAAAACTTTGTCTCAAATCTAAACACAGTCAATATAACATGTATAGATCCAAAATTAGCGCCTACTCAAGAAAAATGCACAGCAATTTAGAGCTTTGAATTGTATAACATGTATTCGTACGTTCGAACGACAGAGTAAAGCAAAAAACCAGAAGTTAAAACTGCATCTGGTTTAGTTGTGGCTTTGAATTAAGAGCTTTATTTTCAGACAATCCACATGAATTAATCAAAACCAGAAGAATAAGAAGATGAACTAAGATCATTATTACTAGTAGTAGAGAAGAATGAGAAGATAGAACTAACCCTAGCTTCAATGCCAACATTTGGATTTTGGAATCCGAAGAGAAAATACCGAAATGCTGCTGCTGCTGCGGATGAAGATGCATGGAGAAAGTTGTCCATTAATTGGTTAGTCTGAGGTCAGATTCAATTTTACTGGAGTCACGGACGTCAAAACCAGATTGACTCAGTTCACATTCAAGTACGTCAAACTTGTTTGACTCAGGTCAGATTCAATTTTGATACCATTACGGTACAAATAAATTTTGTTATTCACATAACTGGAACTAAAATCTGTAAAATGAAAGACTTCTTTAGCGATTTCAATAGTCCATAGGATTCTCAATCATTGACACATTGTAGTTAGAGGTAACAAAACATAATTCTAATGCAGTGGCTGCTAAGATTCTACTGTGGAACCTTGTCCAAAATCCCAACACAGTCAATATTACACATCACAGAACCTTGTCTCAAAGATAATTCCAAGGCATTTAATATTACATTCATATGTTCGAACGAGAGTAAAGCAAAAAAGCAATGGCACCTCCAAATCTCTTGAAGTCAGTTACAAATAATACCCTCTAAACATCCAGCTTCTGAGTCCAGTGTTATCCAGTACCAAGTTTAGAACTTCTGCATAATACTGCTTGGTTGTTATACTGTGGTTGTTCTAGTTCCAATGAAGTCACCTGCAGCTGTAAGGATTATAGATTCAATGTCAGAATTTCAAATGTCAAACATGCTAAAAGCATTTGCAAAGAGTACTTCTACGGTCAACTTCCCTACTAAGATGTTTAGTTGAATAATAAAAGGCCGAGTTGGACCAAAGAACATTGAGACACTTTTTCAAAGTTCTTATACTCCTACAGATACAAGGTTCATAGATTTCCTCTTTCCACCCCAGAAAATAGGAAACACATCTCCCTTCGACATCTTTTTACCTATAATTAGGTTACAAAAGCATAAGAGCTTTCAGACAGAAAAATCACTAGTGCTTGTACAATTAACTAACTTGATTAGTCAGGTTATCTTGGCTCTTGATAGCACATAGAGTGCTTGATTGCACTCTAAAGACAATATATGAACATCCTAATCAATCACTCCCTCTCAAAAATAAACTCAGTATCACCTAGGAAATTCAAACATCCCATGCACATAGTAGTTGTTGTAGATAACTACCATAACATACATTTGTCATTTACATGAAAGTTCTGACACATATATACATAAAACTGAGATACAACTGCATAGAAAAACTTATAAGAAGCCATTTAAAAATGATTTCTAAGAGAATTTACTTACCCAGGTCAGTTGTCAAAAGACCATCCTGTTTTACATTTATTCCACCAAATTAAGATTCTAACTTACTCAAATCCAAACTGGACTTAGTTCAATTCTTGAATGACTTTTCCTAAGCAATTCAATTCATAAAATTAGAGGATGGTCTTTGAACTTGTATGTTTAGCACTTGTATACTATATGTTTAGATTGAGGAGCATCTTCATACCTCAAAAGTTCCAAGTTGACCATCAACATATTAATAAGAAGAAGAACTATATGAAGAATGTTCTAAGGAATTCTAGTGTCTGCTAGTTCAATTCCATGAAGCCTTTCGGAATTGAAAAAATCCAATTTGGCAGTTAGGGTTTTAAGAGAATCAGATAACAGAAATGTTGGACACATTGTGATAACTTTTGAGATGCGAGGTTTAGTGAAACCATAATAGGGTGAAACAAAAAAGAAGAAAGAGGATGAGAAAGGGGGAAACGGAGTAAACCATAGAATTTTAAGGGAAAAATTCTCATTTCTTATTTATGAAGTAAAAATGAAAACATCAAGTTAAACTTGATTCTCGGTCATTATCAGTTTGCCGTGCTTAAGAAGTTAAGCATGAGCCCAGATTTGGGCTCTAATATTTAGCCTACACTAAATGCTCTAATCTCGTTCAAATCTGTATGCACTATTTCATAACCTATAAGACTAATTAAGACGGGTAATCTCTCGTCACCAAGTGTATGATGCCTGAACATAATAACATAAAACACTAGCAAATATCAGATAGTATGTCAAATTCAGTAGAAAAATGTCACTAAAAATTGAAGCTAAAAGGTAGGAGTCAATGGACATAAGATGTGATAATATGTCAGGCTTTAGATGTGATAATATGCCAGGCCTCACACACAGCTATGATGGATGCAAAGACCATTCTGGGTCAGTTGTCAAAAGACCATCCTTGTCAGTTGCCATATTTGTCGATATCTAAGAATACCAGGGTCAGTTGTCAAAAGACCATCCTGTTTTGCTATTGGTCAACACAGGTTAACCAAATTAAGATTCTAACTGACACACAACCAAACTGGATTTAGCTCAATTCTTGAATGATTTCTCGGAGGCATGTCAATTCATAAAATCAGATCAAGGTCGTTGAACTTGTATGTGTGACACACTAACTACTAACTACTCACAGCAATGTCATTATCGTTGTAATCAATTTAGCAGGGTTTTCCAATAAAACACAAGTGTTTACACAAGCAACTAACTGGATTCTTCGGCTTATCTCGACTCTTGCCTAAACAAGAGTTGCGGTCTAATAGAGTACCTACACTTCAAAAATCAATCAATAAACTGCGCATATTATGCCCAACATATATTTCCTTCAGTTTCACAGCCACAATTCACACCCATCAAATTGTTCTACATTAACTTAGTGGTGATAAAGCAAACAACAACTACTCCATGGCATGCATTCTCAAATGTTGCTCATACATGTGAGATGACACACTTTTCATATCCAAGGTAACAAAATAAGCATAAACAAGCATAGAGTTGAAATGTTAGAGAGGCAACAGGTAAACGAAAAGGGAAAAGACTACATACCAGTAACGTGTTTTCCCCTCTTCTAATCCTTCACTTCAGAAGTAGCTCTCGGTAACTCAACTGACTTTGGAATACCATCATTAGTTCAGGAGCTTCTTGCTCATACGTTTTCACAAACTTGTCCAAAAATGACTTATCCGTCATTATTGAAAGTGAGCTCAGAGAAATTTTTTCCTCAATCAGACCCTTCGAGATTAAAATCTGATAACTGAGCACCTAGGATAATCCTCTCCTTCAAGCTATAATCAAAAATCAGTGGGGTTTCCTGCAATACTCGATGAATCATAACCCATTTCATTCACCAAGAAGTCCATAACTGCCATTATTTTCTTAGCAGAAACAAGCATACACCAGGGACTTCTCTTAAATGCTGACTGAATTTGATCTTCGGACAAACCCCATCTCTTGTATACATCGATTTTAGATTTCCAAGTTGCATCGCTCATCCAAAAGAATCCCTTTATGGCTGTCATAAATGCTGCATATAAAGGATCGCAACGCGTTCCTTTAACCCCTTTCGTTATCTTTAGCATAAAAAATCGACTAGGTTCCTGTACCGTTGTTAGACACTTGTAAAAAAGATCAGATTGAGGGACACCTTCATATCTCAGAGACCCTATCTGTACCACATATTCCATAAGTTTGTTTACTGTAACACCCAAGAAGTACTATATCGTCCAAGGATTCTAATGGCGTTTCTATCAGTATGACAAATGCTCTTAAGGATATCAAATTGGATTATAGTGTCCTCCAAGCTCTGTCTCAGAACTTTTGGGTTCCTTGAGATGACACCTGCAAGCTCAATTCCATGTATTCCTTTGGAATTGAAAAAATCCAATTTGGGTTTTAGGGTTTTATGAGGATGCTCATAATACAGAAATGATGAACTCTTATTAATGATTTTTGAAATGTGGGGTTTAGTGAAACCATAACTTTCAAACAATGTTACAACTGAATCTACTTGGGACGTGGTATTGAATTTGTCGATCTTTTCTTTTAATTTGGTTTTCAATTTGGTACATTTAGCAACAGTAATAGCATCATTTTCAGACAATCCCCATGAATTAATCAGATAATTAGCTGTCAATGCTCTACGATCACGACTATGATAATACCTAACATCATCATTGCTAGTAGAGAAGAAGGATATCATGGAACTAAACCTAGATTTATCGACACAAACATTTGAATTTTGAAATGCAAAGAGAAAATACCGACTTGTTGCTGCTGATGGAGAAGCTTGTCCACTGACAGTGATCTTCGTTTGGAGATTTGATCCTACTTTGCAACATATGGATCGAAACATTTTCAGAGTGAGTAAGGGGAAAACAGACAGTGTGAAGAACCCTAAATTGAATTTCTCATTGTGATGTGATTTTTATGCCCATCATGCTTGTTGATTTATAGAGTCAAGAGTCAACCTGTGCTGACTCAGGTCAAGACTCAATATTATACATGGTAGTACTAGTATTTATGTGCCAGATGAAAAAAAAACACCCATTTGCTGTGGTGCGGCGACTTGCTGCATATGGGCGTGGACAGACGCCCACCAAAATAGATGTACGTCTAATTCAAGCATGCCTTATGCTTCAACAAAAAAAAAAAAAAAAAAAAAAAAAAAAAAAAACCAAGCATGCCTTTGCTAGTATATATATTGATGCCTTTGCTATTATAATGAAAATAAATTGAAATTGATAACTAAAAGGATAAATAATCAACCAATTTAGTTTCTTCCTGCCTTTGAATAAAGGAAGAACCTAATAATGGAGATTCTTCAAATAACTTACAATTTCTACCCAATTAAATTGGAAACTATAAGATTATGAGAGCAGTATCTAGTTGATACTCTAGAATTAGATAATCTAATTCCCCCTAGAGATAACAATTAGGTTTGAAAGAAGAGAACCTCTCATTCTTCACAATATTCTAAAACCAAAACTCCCTTCTTTAGCCTTATCTCTTCTAATTTATGCTAGCACCAAGGGCATTCTTGGCATATTCAAAGTAATTAAGGATGGACTATAAATGGTGCTTGAATATCGATATGGGACATCCACAATACATCATCCTCCCCTTCTTTAAAAAAATTCGTCTTCGAATTCTTCAAAGCGTATTCTCCATTTGTGCTTGAACTTCTTCCTTGCTTGAAGACAATTCTACCTCTACACCTTCCATTGTAGTTACTCACCAAATGTAACACTTTGTGGTCATCGTTGAGAGCATCCCAAGTAGTAATGACACACCAAGTATTTCTTCGTTTGTAAATACATCATCCTCCCCTTGTTTGAACAAATTCGTCCACGAATTCTCCAAAGCATATTCTCCATTAGTGCTTGAACTTCTTCCTTGTTTGAATACAATTCTACCTCTACACCTTCCATTGTAGTTACTCACCAAATGCAGCATCTTGTGGTCATAGTTAAGAGCATCCCCAAGTAGTAAAGAAACACCAAGCATCTCTCTCAACCTTGCACGAAGACTACAACCATGAAACTTATCTTCAATGAAAGCCCAAATTGGATTCATATATATTGCCTCCGCATTTTGTTGTAGCTTCAGTGAATGCTTGCTTCCGGTAGTCGGTTCACATACTTGAAATTATTCTTGAGATGCTTCTAACATAGCATTTTCCAATTTAATATCATACCTTGGTACACCAAAATCTTTTACTTCACTACCATTAACTACCTCATCAAAAATTGAACACAAAGGATTGCATTCTTCTTTCTATTGATTCTTACGTGATAACACTTGGTCCATGATAGTAAAATAATCAAATATTTGATCCACATTCATGCCATCTTGATAGATTGGAAGAACACCCACTATTTCATTTTCCTCATGACTCAAATAACTATCAAATTTTGGTGGAGACATTTTATCAAATACCTTGTGGGCACTTTGTTTATCCTCACATCCACCAACCATCTAGTTCACTTACATCATCAGAATCATTAGGTAGAATCCTTTCTTGGTTATGGAGACTTACAAGTTTCCAATAATATTCTTCACAAATTTCTCCCATTCTTAGATACATATCATCAAACACTTCATGTACAATATTCATTAACACATCCTTTGAATGAATCCAACCCAAATTAACTTCTCTTTTGTAAACCATAGTGAAATCAATATAAGATTAAAAAACCCAATTTGAAAATACTATCAAAGAACATAAAAATCAACCCAAAATACTTGATAAAGAGATTAATAGTGTTCACCTCAAGAACAAGTATCTTCACCAATCACCACCTTTTCCCCTTGAGAATCAAACCAAAGCTCTGATACCAAATGATGAGAAGCGGAAGCTTATAATGAAAATAAATTGAAATTGATAACGAAAAGGATAAATAATCAACCAATTTAGTTTCTTCTACCCTTTGAATAAAGGAAGAACCTAATAATGGAGATTCTTCTCAAATAACTTACAATTTCTACCCAATTAAATTGGAAACTATAAAATTATGAGAGGCATTTAGTTGATACTCTAGAATTAGATGATCTAATTCCCCCTAGAGATAGCAATTAGGTTTGAAAGAAGAGACAACTCTCATCATCACACAAATATTCTAAAACTCAAAAAACTTCCCTCCTTTAGCCTTATCTCTTCTAACTTATGCTAGCACCAAGGGCATTCTTGGCATATTCAAAGTAAGTAAGGATGGACTATAAATGGTGCTTGAATATCGATATGGGACATCCACAATATATCATATATGCACTATGATCCCGATATGGAATTGGAAAATCTACTTTGATATTTCTGCATATATGTAGTTCTATTTTCTCACCCGAGGATTTACTCTCTATAATTTCCAAGTTTATTTTACATTGCCAGACATCGTAAATCGATGTGACCACGTGGTGCTTGGAAGAGGTAAAGAGGTGTGGAAGATTATCCATTATGATGTTTGTTGGACATTCGGAAGGAGAGAAATGGGAGAATGTTTGGTGGTCGCCTAAAAGCACAAGGAGACTACTGATCTTATGAACCAACTTGTAGTCTTATGGTCATGTGACACAAATGCATTCAAATTTGTTACCCTTAGTCTAATTTGAAGCAATTGGGAAGACCTTATGAGCGATTGATTTCCTTTTACTCACGTAAAGGCCTTTTCTTTGTAACAAAAGCCTAATTACAATACGAGTGGTTGGTGAGAATCAATTTACAAAACTTGTCTCAAATCTCAACGGCTTACTAGATTTAACATACTTGCAGATGCAAAATTAGAACATCTTGAAGAAAATGCAAAAGTTAATTACTAGATTCATATGTTCGAACGAGAGTAAAGCAAAAATAGTGTTTGTTATATTGTCTGTGTGAGTTTATACAATTTGTAGTATAAAAGTTTCTCACTACTCTGATTCAATCTTTGGTCCTTAAAAAGTACACTGATTTCTAACATTTGGTATCGGAGCTAGGTTATTTATGTCTGTTTAAAGTGTTTGAAAGTAGTAATCATAAATGCTTCAAGTCTTCCACTTCCAAAGTTCTGTGTAAGAACTTTTAGCAATTGGTCATCCAAATGACAACCTTGTTTGGGTTTTTGGAGTTGACAGAAATTGTGGAGAATGGTTATGATGAACGAGCAACAGGAATAGTACTCACTCAAGCACGAGAATGACACATTGAAGGATTGCGAAAGAAAGACAAGAAGGCACTGTATTACTGTAAGCTACAGTCGACGAAGAGGTAATGAAGAAGATCCGACAAGCAACTACGGCAAAGAAAGCAGGATAAGTTGCGAGAATTCTTATAAAGGTGATGAAAAGGTGAAGAATGTGAGGTTGCAGACCGCACGAGGTGAATCGAGACTCTCCATATGAATAATTATGAAAAGATTTCTAATTATTTTTCTAGAGTTCAATCTATTGTGAATCAATTAAGAGATAACGGTGAGGTGTTAGATGATTTGCGTATTGTTCAAAAGATTATGAGATCTCTACCAGCCCATTTTTATTATGTTGTCGCTGCAATTGAGGAAGGAAAAGACCTGGCAACTATGACAGTTGATGGGCTAATGAGTTCGTTATGTGCTCATGAATATAGAATGGACTTGAGATCTGCTGCAGGTTCTATAGAACATGCTTTTCAAAGCAAGGTTTCTATGACGGAGAAGGGAAGTTCTAGTGAGAGAAAGAAGACAAGGTGTCTAGGCCTAAAGGCAGGTATGATAAATCTAAAATAAGATGTTATCATTGCAAGAAACTTGGTCATTATAAAAAAGAGTGTAAACTTCTACATGTTAATTTCAATTCTGAGCATGCTAACATTGTTCAATATGGTGTAGAAGAAAGGGAAACTCTGTTGTTAGCATGTAGTGTTTATGAAGAGGCACAACTCGACAATTGGTATTTGGACACAGGGTGCAGCAACCATATGTGTGGTAAGAAAGAACAATTTTACCAGCTAGAGGAGACAGTTCGTGGTGATGTGAGTTTTGGGAATAAATCCAAGGTTCAGATCATGGGAAAAGGTAAAATTCTTATTCGTTTAAAGAATGGTTCTCATGGGTATATATTTGATGTTTATTATGTTCCTAGTTTACATTGGAATCTATTAAGTTTGGGTCAACTTTGTGAGAGGGGATTCAAAATTATGATTGAGGATGGTGTATGCAGGATTAAGAACAAGAAAAAGAAATTGGTTGCTTATGTTAACATGACTAAAAATAGTATGTTTCCACTGAATTTACATGTTGAGTTTGTCAAAGATGAAGATGGGGGATATTTAGTTGAAGAGAAGAAACATATGGATTTTGAAGACTTGGTTACTGAAGATTCAGAGTTAGTCACGGAACCGGAAACTCTTTCAACAGTACAACTAGCACCACAACACCTCTCAACTCGGACTACTGCTATGTCCAATGATAGTGATGTTTTTGACGAGGACCTTGTAAACTTTGCTTTATTCGCAGATTGTGATCCTCTTACTTTTGAAGATGCTTCTAAAGATGACCGGTGGATTGTAGCTATAGATGACGAAATAAATTCCATAGAGAAGAACGATACTTGGGAGCTAATCATTTTAACTGAAGGGAAGAAGTCTATTGGAGTCAAATGGGTTTTCAAAACAAAGTACAAGGCATATGGACAAGTCGACAAATTGAAGGCTCGGCTGGTCTTGAAGGGCTATAAGCAAAAACCAGGTATCGATTATTATGAAGTTTTTGTAGCGGTAGCTAGGCTGGATACTATTCGTATGGTAATTGCTTTAGCTGCACAAAACAAGTGGAAATTACATCAAATGGATGTAAAATCTGCTTTTCTTAATGGAGTTCTTGAAGAGGAGGTTTATGTACAGCAATCTCCTGGTTATGTGAAGAAAGGAGGCGAGGACAAGGTTCTCAGGCTCAAGAAGGCATTGTATGGGTTGAAACAAGCGCCGAGGGCATGGTACACTCGTATTGATTCATAATTTCTTGAGAATGTCTTTGAAAAGTGTCCGTATGAGCATACTTTGTATGTAAAGCATAATTCGCAGGGAGATATACTTATTGTATGTTTATATGTGGATGATTTGATATTCACATGGAATGATCCTGCAATGTTTGCTGATTTTAGGGGGGCTATGACTAACAAATTTGAAATGACTGATTTGGGTTTAATGCCATATTTCCTTGGACTTGAAGTCTTGCAAACAAGTGATGGAGTGTTTGTCTCACTGGGAAGAAGTATGTTGCTGATATCTTGAAACAGTTCAAGATGGAATCATGCAACCCAATCAAGACTCCGGTTGAAACAAGGTTTTGTTTATTTGTTGTTGGTAATAGTAAACTTGTTAATCCTTCTTATTATCGAAGCTTAGTAGGTAGTCTTCGTTATTTGGCTTCTACAATACCTGATATTGTTTATGGAGTTGGACTTATAAATAGGTTCATGGGAACTCCAAGTCAAGTTCATTTGCAGGCAGCAAAAAGGATTTTGCGGTATGTCAAAGGTACACAAAATCATGGAATTTTCTATTCATCTGCTAGTAATTGTGGTTTGGTCGTCTATACAGATAGCGACTGGGAAGGTGATGCGAATGATAGGAAGAGTACTTCTGGATTCGTTTTTCATATGGTTTCGGGTGTTTTTTGTTGGTCGTTGAAGAAACAACAAGTTGTTGCTCTTTCTACAGCAGAAGCAGAGTATATTGCAGCTGCTTCTAGCGCTTGTCAAGTTGTTTGGAACGTCGGTTACTTGAAGAGTTGGATCAGATGCAAGAGTCTCCAACAACTATTTTTTGTGATAACAAGTCAGCCATTGATTTAACTAAGAATCCTGTATTTCATGGGAGGGCTAAACACATCGACATCAAGGTTCATTTTATTCGTGATTTGGTGAAAGATGGATAAATTGAAGTGAAGTTTTGCAAGTCCGAAGATCAAGTTTTCGATATATTGACAAAGCCATTGAAAGCTGAAATGTTTTAAAAGTTAAAGAAGATGATGAGAGTTGATAGTTATGATAGTTTGAGTTTAAGGGAGGCAAAAGAAGTTTAAACTCAAGCGAGACTTCCTGGTAAGTCAGAATTGAATTTTTCTTTTCATGTATTTCTTTCTTGAATTCTAGCAATTAGGTAGCAGTATTCTTAGTTGGTTCTTCCATGGTACCACCTGTGTTAGTGGGTGTGTAATGGTCAGTAAGTTAGTCTGTTTTTTTAATCATTTTTATGTGATTATTCATGTTGTTAGTGGGTTGTAAACATGTGCATATTCTCACCTATATAATGGTGATTAGTTTTTCTTAATAATCAATCGAATTCAGTGATTCTAAAATTTGTAGTAGAACCAAATCTCTTGTCTCCAGTTTTTTTGTGTTTTAAGTGTTTGTTATATTGTCTGTGTGAGTTTATACAAGTTGTAGTTGTTTATGGGTAAAAATCGTTTCTGCCGATTTCGGTAAATTCGGTAGGTGAGTGAGAAACTGGTTCAAACCCTAAACAAATGTGCTGCACGTGAGCACTTTATAGATTCGAGAGATCAATCAGCACAAGTCCGGCCTAAACCAAGAAATGGCCGTTCCGGACTTGCTTGGTCACAAAGTGGAAGAGAAGGGTTGATTTGAGGAGGGAAGCAAAGAAAGGTGTTGAGACCAGAATAATTCTGGGAGAGTAGTGTCTCGACTTGTATAAAAAAGTAAAGCTTAGGAAGCTTGCAAGAGATGAAAGCTTTTGCTTGCAAAGTTGCCTTTTCTGAGAGTGTTGTATTTTTCTCCCGACCGAGACTTGTTGTCCGGGGTGGAAATAGGTAAGACCTATTTATACAAGTCGAGATTGAAACGTACCCTGGCCTCATGAAGGAAGAGAGTAAAGGGTGAAATAATGGGAGGAGGTGGTAACCACATGGTGTTAATGGGTGAAAACGTTTTCACCATTATTTCCTCTTTTATTTGAGCGCTTTATTCCTATTCACTCTTTCTTAATGTGAGCGTAGTGTACGCTGCATGCTGTGACCGCCAAACCAAAACCCTGGAAAGCATCCCCCGGTTTGTGTTGATGTCTCGAGTGTTGCTTGCATCTTGAGTGCAAGTGGTGCTGCTAGGGGCGCATGTGGCATGTGCCAATGGCATGTGCGGAATGCCTTTGTCATGAGTTGCAACTCGGCGCAAGTGGCGAATGCTAGAGTCGCTAGTGGCGTGTGTGGCATGTGCCAATGGCATGTGTGGAATGCCTTGGTGGTAGGTTGTACGTTGAGTGTAAGTGGCTACCGGCGTGTATTAGGGGCCACGGCTAGGTAATGAAAGCTACCAACGAGCGTGTTGGCATGTGCCAATGGCATGCGTGGCCAATAGGGTCACTCCTGGTAAGAAAAGCTACCAGACGCATGTTGGCATGTGCCGACGGCATGCTTGGCCATTAGGGCCGCAACCTGGTAAGAAAAGCTACCAGTGACGCATGTTGGCATGTGCCAATGGCATGCGTGGCCAACTTGGGTCGCGCCTTGGTAGAAAAGGCTACCAGTGACGCCTTTTGGCATGTGCCAACGGCATGCTTGGCCATTAGGGCCACACCCTGGTGAGAAAGGCTACCAGTGACGTATGTTGGCAAGTGCCAATGGCATGTGGCCAATTTGGGTAGTGCCTTGGTAGAAAAAGCTACCAGTGAGCGTGTTGGCATGTGCCAATGGCATGCGTGGCCTTGGAGAAAAACTGGGTTGCGCCTTGGTAGAAAAAGCTACCCGAGCGTGTTGGCATGTGCCAATGGCATGCGTGGTAAGAAACTGGGTTGCGCCTTGGCAGAAAAAGCTACTTGGTAGAAAAAGCCGAGCGTGTTGGCATGTGCCAATGGCATGCGTGGCCAATCTGGTTTGCGCCTTGGTAGAAAAAGCTACCAGTGAGCGTGTTGGCATGTGCCAATGGTATGCGTGGCCAATTTGGCCTAAGTTGCATGGTTTGCAAGCCTAGGTGCGGGCGCTACTTTGGCATGGAGCGGCTAGGGCCAAGGTAAGGGTGTTTGGCTTGGCGTGGCGTGACCAGTGTAGCTAGGGCCAAGGCAGAGCGTGTTTGGCATGGCGCGGCTAGCTCGGGTTAAGTGTGGTGGCATGATTTGCCATTGGCACGGAGGTGCGGCTAGCATGGTTGGCATGCTTCGGCGCGTTTGGTATGGCGGCATGATTTGCCATTGGCATAGAGATGCGGCTAGCTTGGGCTAGGTGCGGCTGGCAAGCATGGTTGGCATGATTTGTCATTGGCATTTGCCATTGGAGGTGCGGCTAGCATGGTTGGCATGCTTGGCTGCGCGTTTGGTATGGCTCGGCATGGTTTTCCATTGGCATAGAGACGCGGCTAGCTTGGGCTATGTGTGGCTGGCATGATTTTCCATTGGCACGGAGGTGCGGCTGGCATGGTTGGCATGCTTCGGCGCGTTTGGTATGGTTGGCATGATTTTCCATTGGCATAGAGATGCGGCTAGCTTGGGGTAGGTGTGGCTGGCATGTTTTTCCATTGGCACGGAGGTGAATTAGGGTTTTGTTCGTTGTAACCCTAATTTGAAAAAAATACCCCCTATTAATTACTGACTACATGCATTAAATGTTCTAATAAATGTGTCACTGGTGACATTAGGTTATTTGGGGTTTTACGATGTTACCCTTTGTCTAAAAACCACCATCAACATTAAGTCCCCCTGCATAGTTCGGAGCAGAGCTTTGTTGCGAGGTAAGCATAAGATGGTGACAAACTATCAAGAAGCAAATCGTAAAGAGAATTGAGAAGATTTGTCCTGAGCCTTTTTTATAAATAGGATTTGGAATCCTTGCCTCCGCGGATTTTGCACAACCGGAGGCTGGCAATTGGGAAGTCAAGTATCATTGAGAGACAGAAGTCGGGCGGCATTGAGAAGTTGGCGCGAGTTAGGAACCGAGCGTGCTAGCTGGTGGGACCGGCGCAAGGTAGGGGAAGTTGTGCGTGCTTGCTGGGCGGGACTTAGGCGGTCATTGGGAAGTTGGAGTGAGTTGGGAAGGCGAGCGCGCTAGGCCGGGGTGGGACCTATGCAAGGTGGGGAAGTCGGCGTGCTAGCCGGCGTGACTTGATGGGATCGGTGTGAACAAGGAGGGAGTAGGTGTTTCTACAGATAGCAAAGTTTCCTTATTTTTCCTTCCTTCACGCGCGGCTTCAATCAGGGCATCGTTCATGCCAAAAAATCTGGAAGCGTTACGTCCCACATTGCTTCCTTTCCTTTTTTAAGGTTCTGTATTCAAACCCAACACAACTGCATCATCTCCCTCGTTTGAGAAAAGGTTCTTCTTGTTGAGTTTCTCTCTTTGTCATGTCACGCAGATTCGAATCATCTTCTAACCAGCCAGAGTTCTCCAGTGAAGGCGAGGTCTGACTCTTGCATGAGCATCCCAACAAAGGTTATTCGGGTTAAAAAAATCATACCGGTATGTTTTCTTCTTCTTTGGTGGACTGACGTACACTTTACCGCTTGTTGGATAAATGGAAAATTTCCCTTTTGTGCAGAGATATCCCGTTGGATCATGCGTCACTGTTATCGACGAGGATGACCTAGTCGTTCCCCTTCCTTCAAATCCGACCTTGTTGATCTCGCTGCAGACTTGGAGGACGCTGATTTAGGGCTCTCTTGTCATGAATACCCTTATGCAGGTTTGTCATTTGGGACTCGTATGAGGTGTCTCTCCTCCAATTATCGAAATGTTGGCGGTTTCCTGGTGCGGAAAGAATTCGTGGTCCTTTATACGAGGATATGGAAGACATACGGCCATATCGCTACCAGGAGCGTAGTGAAGTGTTGTTCGTCCGCCTTGGTTTCCGTAGTGAACCGTCTTTTGCCAATGATTGCCGAGATGGAGAATGTGTCCATCCGTGTTTGCGCAGAGTCGACCATTCAAAGGTGGGAGAATATGGTGTCCACCTGTGAATCCCTGGAGTTTAATATCACTGGTTGCGCATCGTCTCAATATTGTGAAGTTCGACAGAATTTGGTATTCTTCTTTGGTGTGATTCCCGCCACAAAGCCATCTTGGAAGAGGAGGAAGCTTTTGGCCCTGGAGTCTCGGAGGATTGAAGAGTTAACTCGAGACTTGAAGAGTAGGACTGAAACATATCATGGTCGATTGAAGATGATATTTTGTAGGGATTATAATTTACTAGATGGGCTTTTCTGATTTGCATCACGAGATTTAGAGGCTCCTCTTTTTTTTTTGAAGAAATAAAGAAATTCTATTAATCTGTTGGATTGTATTGAAATTCGATAATTGGCAAGAAAGAAAGTAAAAGCAGAGAGGGTGCCTGGACGTTCACACTTTTGATGTAGCATGTTGCAGGGAAGTGATTAGGCGTAGTATGCCTTAAGCCACTTTCCGTTGATGACCGCCTCTAGCTTTCCCCATCTTCTTTGATAATCTTGTAGTAACCACTGCTATACGCTTTAGTGATTATGTACGGCCCTTCCCATTTGGGAGAAAACTTGATCTGCCGATGCATCTTGCTTGGATGTGTTTGGCGGTTTTTAGCACTGTGATCTCCTTCCTTGAAAACCCGGGTTTTACATGGATGTCAGACGCCTGAAATCATTTCGTATTCTTGTGCATGTTCCTTTGCCCGGATCTTGGAGTCCATAGTATCTAGTTCCACAACGGGCATTGAGTGATTTGGCTTCATTCCACTGGGGCCGCTTGCACGCGACAATTATGGCGGACGGGATCTTGATTTTGCTGGGAGGATCGCGTGCATGCCGTAGACGAGGGAGTAAGGAGACATGCCGGTGGAGCTTCTAGGAGATGTGCAGACGCTCAGAGAGCCATTGGCAATTGCTCGTGCGATTTCGGGGGATTGTCGTGTCTTATTACCGAGGATTCGGATCGTAGTCTTGTTGGTACTTTCGGCTTGCCCATTTCCCTGGGGATAATAGACGGTAGAGAAGACATGTTTGATTCCATACCTCTCAAGTAGTTCCTGTACTTGCTTGTTAGCAAAAGGCGTGCCGTTGTCCGTGATGACGTGTTTAGGTACTCCAAAAATGCAGATGATGTGTTCCTTGACGAATGCCGCGATTGTGGCTCCAGTGGTTCCTTTCAGCGGGACAGCTTCAACCCACTTGGTAAAGTACTCGGTTGCGGTTATTATGTACTCATGCTGTTTTGAGGATGGTGGGTTGATCTTCCCAATGATGTCGGGTCCCAGCCTATAAAAGGGCCACGGGATACTTATCGCGTGCAAGGGTGTTGGAGGCGCGTGGATGAGGTTTCCGTGAATCTGGCATTCTCGGCATTTCTGAACGAAAGTATCCGCGTCGTCTTCCATGGTCGGCCAGTAGTACCTCTCGTGTATCTGCGGGAATAGTTTCTGTTTCCCTTGGTGTTCGCCGTGCATTTCTCTTAACATAACTGGGATTTATGTACCGCTCAAACACCGCAGTAGTCTTCCTCCGAAACTCTTGATATATAAAACCCCATCATGGAACACGAATCTTTTGGACTTTTGTTTTAGCTTGGACGCATCCTATTTGTTAGTAGGAAGAATGCCGTCGCGAAGGAAACCGATGTACGGCTCATGGTCCCAGTGTGGACCGATGTTGAGGACTTCGTCCGACATGAGGGCGCCGGGCATTGGGTCACGCTATTCGGAGTAATCCGGATTGGGTTTCCATCTCCGGCCAATAGTATCCAATTCGTTGTAAACGACGGTAGAGGGTTACTACTGATGTTATTCCACAGACTTCGGTATGAACATGTTCAAGTCGTTGTTGTGCTTCCTCTTTTCCGAGACACCTTGACAGAGAGCTGTCTGGATTTTGATGATACAGAACACCTTGAAGCATAAAGAAATTCCGCAAAGTCTTGAGGTCGACCTTCCCTTGGAAAAGTGAGTTGTTGAGTTCTTGAATGATAGGAGTTCTCCAGTCATCGTCTTCGGCTTTCTCAGGTTGTGAAAGACACGTTGAAGCTATGGTTCACCGTTTTACTGTCAGGGTTTCCTCAGCTCCTTCGAAATGTAGCTTTGATGCTAGCGTAGCTAAGCAGTCGGCATGCTTGTTGCTGCTGCGGCCGACATGTGTGATGGTTGCTTCGGCGAAATAATTTAGTAGTTTTTGTGCTTCAGCCTTGTATGGTGCCAGCGTCAGTTCTTTCAATGCATAAATCCCGTTTACTGGTTGATGAGTAATTTGGAATCTCCTCTTATCTCCAAACGCGTGGCCCCGCTTGTTTAGCTAGTGATAGTCCAATGAGGAAGGCTTCGTATTCAGTTGAGTTATTGGTGCATGGAAATTCTAGCTTGAAAGAGTGCGAGAAGACTTCTCCAAAGCAGAGATACTAGTACAACACCCGCTCCTCCGGTATTAGTCTTTGGGGTGGAAGAGCCGTCAAGAACAAGCAGACCATGTTTCTTCTTTGACTAAGAAGATATCTAGAAGGTCTCCGGAGATCTTCTCGTAACTTTGCAGTGTTTTCTCCTGGGAATGCTGCTAACAGGTCTGCAACATCCTGTCCTTTTATGGCCCTTTTGGGAAACGTAGACGTTATGTCGAACTCGACAGCTGCAGGAGCCATTTAGCCGGCCTCCCTATCGGGCAGGTTTCGAGAGGAGAAACTTTATGTGGTCTCGATTTGGATACTAACACCACTTTGTTGGAGAGGAGTTAGTGCCTCGAACAACGGATGGAATAAATTAGTGCTAAACACGCCTTTTCCGCCTTGGGGTATCTGAGTTCCGCGTCTCTCAACGTTCGACTGAAGTAGTATATGGGATATTCCATTCCTTTGTCGTCCTCTTGGGCGAGGAGGGCTCCGATGGCAGTATCGCTAAAGGCTGTGTAAAGACATAGTGGTTTACCTCGCATAGGAGGCTTCATGACGGTTGGGGAGGACAGTATTTGCTGGATCTTCTGGTACGCTTTTTGCTGAGACACAGTCCATGTGAAATTCGCTCCTTTTTTCAGCAGAGGGGTAAACGTAGTAGTGAGCTGTGCCAGCCCCGGTATGAAGCGACGAATGTAGTTTACCTTGCCCATGAAACGGGAGCTCCTTTACGGTTCGTGGTGGTGGCATCGTGAGGATAGCTTGCGTTTTGACTGGATCAACTTTTCTCCCTCTTGGCCGTTCGGGAATCCAAGAATTTCCCCGAAGAGACACCAAAGGCGCATTTCAAAGGATTCATCTTCAACTTGTATTCGCGGCATCTTTCGAACACTTGTCGCAGCGTTTCTGGATAATCCGCTCGAGTCTTCGATTTAACCACCACATCATCTACATAATCTTCAACTTGCTTGTGCATCATATCGTGGAAGATGGTAGTCATGGCGCGTTGGTAAGTAGCGCCAGCGTTCTTCAGACCAAAGGCATTACGGTGTAATAGAAGTTTCCGAGAGGGGTTCGGAAAGCATTCTTACTCGCGTCGTGCTCATACATCTTTGTCTGGTTGTAGCCGCTATATCCATCCATGAAAGAGAACATACCATGTCCACTGGTAGCGTCTACCAAAGATGTCGATGTTAGGGAGCGGGAAATCGTCTTTAGGGCAGATTTGTTCAGATCTCTCTCGAAATCGACACAACATCCGATCGACCATTCTTCTTTTTAACTGAACGATGTTGGCCAACCAAGTGGGATGGTGAATAGGTTTGAAAACCAACGGCTAGTAACGGACCTCCGCCTTGATTTTTTTTCTTCTACGCCGTGTCCGAATTGTCTTGGAGGCCGCTTGACCGGTTTGGATCCGGTATCACGTGCGGATGGTGGGTGACTGGTTTTCCATCCAAGCGGGCATTTCTTCGTAAGTCCATGCGAAAACGTCCTGGTATTCTTTGAGTAGGTCGACTAGCTTTGAGCGTTCCGCAGGATGTAGAGTCGAACTGATCAGAATGGGTCGCGGAAATTCCTCATTCCCTATATTGACAGTTTCGAGTTCGTCGGTGGTTAAGTCGGTCCCGTCTTGCAGCTTCTGAGGGGCGTCTGGAACTTCCTCCTGGTTATTGTGAGAACATTCTTTCGGGCGGAGAGACAGGGTCATGGTCTCCCATGCTAATTGCTAACAACGGTGATAATGTGTGAGTTTTCCCTTTTTGCTTCGTCCTGCGGTAGGGTGCACTCGCTTGGTGCGGCACGGTTACGCCGGTGGCGGGAGACCGGCGGGTCTTCCTTTTGAGGAGATGGTGGGAGGGCGGTCTCCTCTGCGGGGTATCTCCAGTTTGTCGCTATCTCTGAGCGATGTCCATTTTGGTAGTACAAAACTGTGAATCTTGGTCGCCAAGCCTTTTGAACCCTCCTTCGGCCCATGTGCTTCTACGCAGTAGACTGGTGCATAGGGGGGACAGTGACACGGGGATGCGGACAACTTCTCCGTTCAGTACTGTTTTCGGGCATTGGTGGTATGTTGAAGGAACGATTTTGAGATTGTGCATCCACGTCCTTCCCAGTATCATGTGGTAGTCTGGTTCTTTTTCAATCACTTCAAACTTCACGCTTGATTGAATTGGCCCTACTGCCAGCTCCAAGTTGATGTAGCCGTATGTGCTAGTTTGGTTTCCTTCGAAATATGTCATCGTAATGGGTTGTCGTACGATCTCGTTAGGTCGCACCCTGGCAGCTTTAAGTGTCTTGAGAGTGATGACATTGGAAGATGCACCCGTGTTAATGAGCGCTCTTCGAAACTCTATGTTCCTGACCAGAGCCGTAACATGCAAGGCCGGTTGCCAGACCGTCTTCTACCATCATGTCGTCATCGGTGAAAACAATATTGTTGGTGGATCTTAGGGATCCTTGGAGTCCCCGTGGGTGCAGTGGAACTAGTGATGCGTTCAAAGTGCCATTCGGTTGATAGCAGAGAATGTTTTTATTCGCTGGTCCTTGGAGAGGTGCAGCAATTCACATAAGTTTTCTACCAACATGGTCGCCTCCTGGTCCGTCGGCTTCCAGTCGTGTGAAACCATTGATTTGAGAATGCTCATTCGGGATGTTAGTCCCCCGCTCTTGATCTCCGGGGAACATGAATCACTTAGCTCCGATGTTAGATTGATGAGGAAGTCGAGTATGCCGTTAATCGCATCCTTCATTAGGTCCATGTTTTTGGCGTGGATCTCCGAGCACCCATCAGTCAACCAGGTCTTGGGACCTCTTCATTGGTCGTTTTGCTTCTTAAATTGAGGAGTTATCATAACCTTGAGCGGGATCAATGTTTGTGGAGATCGCCTGATAGCCAGACCATGCTTGCGCGAAATTTGAGGACGGAAGCTAGAATTTGATATTGTAACCGAAAGATCAATCCTCCATTGTGGTCGCCAATTATTTATGGGTAAAAATCGTTTCGCCGATTTCGGTAAGTCGGTAGGTGAGTGAGAAACTGGTTCAAACCCTAAACAAATGTGCTGCACGTGAGCACTTTATAGATTCGAGAGATCAATTTGTACAAGTCCGGCCTAAACCAAGAAATGGCCGTTCAGGACTTGCTTCTACACAAAGTGGAATAGAAGGTTGATTTGGGGAAGGAAGCAAAGAAATGTGTTGAGACCGGAATAATTCCTGGGAGAGTAGTGTCTCGACTTGTATCGTAAAGTGAAAGCTTAGGAAGCTTGCAAGAGATGAAAGATTTTTGGAGAGCTTGCAAAGTTGCCTTTTCCGAGAGTGTTGTATTTTCTCTCTGACCGAGACTTGTTGTCCGGTGGAAATAGGTAAGACCTATTTATACAAGTCGAGATTGAAACGTACCCCTCGGCCTCATGAAGGAAGAGAGTAAAGGGTGAAATAATGGGAGGAGGTGGTAACCGCATGGTGTTAATGGGTGAAAACGTTTTCACCATTATTTCCTCTTTTATTTGACCGCTTTATTCATATTCACGCTTTCTTAATGTGAGCGTAGTGTACACTGCATGCTGTGACCACCAAACCAAAACCCTGGAAAGCATCCCCCAGTTTGTGTTGATGTCTCGAGTGTTGGTTGCATCTTGAGTGCAAGTGGTGCTGCTAGGGGCGCATGTGGCATGTGCCAATGGCATGTGCGGAATGCCTTTGTTGCGAGTTGCACCTCGATCGCAAGTGGCAATGCCAGAGATGCTAGTGGCGTGTGTGGCATGTGCCAATGGCATGTGTGGAATGCCTTGGTGGTAGGTTGTACGTTGAGTGTAAGTGGCTACCAGCGTGAATTAGGGCCACGGCTAGGTAATGAAAGCTATGTGGAATGGCGAGCGTGTTGGCATGTGCCAATGGCATGCGTGGCCAATAGTGGTCACTAGAGTGTTGGGTAAGAAAAGCTACCGCTTGTGACGCATGTTGGCATGTGCCGACGGCATGCTTGGCCATTAGGGCCGCGACATGCATGGCCAAGAAAAGCTACCGATGACGCATGTTGGCATGTGCCAATGGCATGCGTGGCCAACTTGGGTCGCGCCATTTGGTAGAAAAAGGCTACCAGTGACGCATGTTGGCATGTGCCAACGGCATGCTTGGCCATTAGGGCCACGCCCTGGTGAGAAAGGATACCAGTGACGCATGTTGGCATGTGCCAATGGCATGCGTGGCCAATTTGGGTCGCGCCTTGGAAAAAGCTACCGGTGAGCGTGTTGGCATGTGCCAATGGCATGCGTGGCCAACTGGTTGCGCCTTGGTAGAAAAAGCTACCAGTGAGCGTGTTGGCATGTGCCAATGGCATGCGTGGCCAATCTGGGTTGCGCCTTGGTAGAAAAAGCTACCAGCGAGCGTGTTGGCATGTGCCAATGGCATGCGTGGCCAATCTGGGTTGCGCCTTGGTAGAAAAAGCTACCAGTGAGCGTGTTGGCATGTGTCAATGGCATGCGTGGCCAATTTGGCCTAAGTTGCATGGTTTGCAAGCCTAGGAAGGGCACTACTTTGGCATGGCGCGGCTAGGGCCAAGGTAAGGGTGTTTGGCTTGGCGTGGCATGACCTGAGTGTAGCTAGGGCCAAGGCAAGAGTGTGTTTGGCATGCGCGGCTAGCTCGGGTTAAGTGTGGCTGTCATGATTTGCCATTGGCACGGAGGTGCGGCTAGCATGGTTGGCATGCTTGGCGCGTTTGGTATGGATGGCATGATTTGCCATTGGCATAGAGATGCGGCTAGCTTGGGCTAGGTGTGGTGGCATGATTTGCCATTGGCACGGAGGTGCGGCTAGCATGGTTGGCATGCTTCGGACGTTTGGTTTGGCTGGCATGGTTTGCCATTGGCATAAAGATGCGGCTAGCTTGGGCTAGGTGTGGCTTGGCATGATTTGCCATTGGCACGGAGATGCGGCTAGCATGGTTGGCATGCTTCTGCGCGTTTGGTATGGTTGGCATGATTTGCCATTGGCATAGAGATGCGGCTAGCTTGGGCTAGGTGTGGTCTGGCATGTTTTGCCATTGGCACGGAGGTGAATTAGGTTTTGTTCATTGTAACCCTAATTTGAAAAAATACCCCTATTAATTACTGACTACATGCATTAAATGTTCTAATAAATGTGTCACTGGTGACATTAGGTTATTTGGGGTTTTACGATTTTACCCTTTGTCTAAAAACCACCATCAACAGTAGTATAAAATTTTCTCACTACTCTGATTCAATCTTTGGTCCTTAAAAAGTACTCTGATTTCTAACAAAAACGACAAAATTGATAATCAATTCGGTGTACAAACTCTCATGGCTCAACAACCTATTTATATTGTTCACAAACTTGACGATCACTCAAAGTACCTTCCTAACAAAGATCAAACTCTAAACAAAGACACTTTCCTAACATTAACCAAACTTTAAAATAGAACTCTTCTAGAACCAAGTAAACTTCAAACTCAAGTCATTCCTAAACAAAAACACCTTCTAGAAACTTCAATGCTTGATGGTCAAGAAACAAATGTACGACATATAGTCTGTGTGCATATAATCTTCACATCACTTTTGTTCTGTGCATATAATCTTCAAGTCACTTTGGTTCTGAACCCTAATATCTTGTTCAAGACATAGTCCTAGTATAACTTCGACTCATGTGAGTAAGTCTCAGTTAACTATTTCCAACAGCCTCCCTTAAACTGAGACTTACTTAAGAAAACATTCTCAAAATTCTTTTGTAACCAACAACTGATTTATTATTCAACACACTCCGTCGCATGTTCACTTCCTTTTCATTCCCTTAATTTCAACATTTCTTCCAAACGCGAAACCATGTCCTTTTCCTTTATCACCTACTTCACTCGCAGGATTTCCTTTCTTTCTCTTCACATGTTACTTAAACAAGAGTCACAACCGACAGTTAGTGATGTCTGTTACAACTGATCTTTTCACAGTTCACAAACCTTTCTTCTCTTCTCAAGTACACATGTTTTCTTTATTCTTCACGATCACAACTTTGTGACGTCTCTTCCATAAATCATTCTTCTTTAATCACCTACAAGTAGGATTTTTCTTCCTTCTTTCTTTCTTTCTTTCTTTCTTTCTTCTTTGATCCAGTCACGCTTATGTTGCGAAACCTTCACATTACTTTGTTTTTCAAGATTCTCTCACAATCTTGTCTGTCACGCTTCTGCCACAAGCTATAACCTTTCTTTACAAAGTCTGCCACACTTTGTCGGTATTCCAAGTTTCTGCCACAAACTCTTCAACCAAACCTTTGACACCATATTATGTTTGAATAATTCGAATTTACAACAATCAACCTATTATCAATAGTCTTGTTATAACTCCGAATCACCACAAATTTCTTTAACCACCCAACATTCCTTGTCCTTCTAAGTCTCTGAATTCGAATTCAACTTCATCAAATTGTACCAATCCCTCTTATCAACAGTCTTGAAATACTTTGATCCTTCTTTGACTTTGAATCCATGACCTAACCCTTCAAATACAACCTCAACCCAAAGCTTCTTCGTCTTCTAAAGTCCTTCAATGCTCTGCCACAGCAACCCTTGTTCTCGACATTACCGATCACAATCATCATCAATCAAAAAAATTTCCTTCACTGTCATCAACAACATAACTTCTTGTTAGCTTCAGCAAGTTCTAACATCTTTAAACACATCCACACATCACCTTAGTCTTGGTTGCAATACCAAACCATTTTTTTATATATATCTTCAACTCGTAGTATCATCCACCTTCACTAATAACTCTGTTGTCAATCATTCCTTGGCTCTATCAATGATTTTCATAGTCTACTACCAATACTAGCAGCAACCTAATACAGCACCATAACAATCACCGCCAAATTCTGCTTTCGTTCTAAAGCTCGTCTTCTCTATTCCTTCGTCAATGGAAGCAGCAAACCATCCCTGCTCAATAATGCAATACTATCAGCCCAACACTTTTCAAACAAGTGTGTAATCATTCAGTAACCACCAACTCGTCAGAGTTCTTCTCAGTTCAAACTCCACGCCTTTTTTTTTTTTTGAAGCAAACCCTAACCATCTTTCGCCAAATTTCTTTTTCCATCTCAGCACAAATTATTTGTGGCAGGAACATCTGCAATTCAAAACAACAGTTACAGCATCGTCATCTCTTCGATTTTCATCTGAATTTCACATCACAACGACATCTACCATCTGTTCGCACTTCGTAGCATCACATCACAGCGTTCATCTCCCATAGTAGCACTCACTTCATCTTTTATGTCCTTGGAACATAGCTTCAAAATTCACCATCATACTCTCAATCATTCACGGCAGCATAATCACCGATCTTCATCATCTACTGCCAATCTTCTTGTCACTTCTATGACATCTTGCAACTCGAAACAGTTCTCAAACCATTGTTTCCATCTTCTTTCCCTCGTACACAACCACCAATACATGGCATGAACCAGCGTCACACTTGTTAGAGTCATCACCTGCTCGCAATAATATCTTTTAAAGAAACCTAGTTTCACCCGTGTACTGTTTGGTGAACAACTACATCATCTTCTAATGCAGACATAGGCTTTCATCACTACTTCAAACTCCACTTTCTCATGAACTCTAGTAGCAACAGCTCCATCTCTGTAACTTGTTCTTGCAGTTTTACTTCATAACCTTGAATAATGCCACCTGCAATTCACCTTCGTAGACTGACCATCATCTACTCCATTAACCTCCAACCCTACAACTTGTTCACAAACAAATACTCCTCCAAAATTTTGTAAACCACCAACATAATATGACAACATCCTTCCTTGTTTATCACAACTTCTAAATCATGAACGACAACCTTCATTGTCTGCCAGCGTTAACCTTGATGACAAACCAACACAGCAACACGGTTTGACAATCCTTCTTCTTTGAACTCATAAATAAACACCAGCGTCACTTGCATCTTCTTTCCAGCTAACTGTTATCTTCAAAACTTTGCGCAACCACCATCTTCTTTGCTTTCTCAACTCTAAACAGAATCGCCCCAGTTCTTCTTCAGCAGCAGCATGTTTTCTCCTAGCATCAAACAATTCTCTTCTTTTTTTTTTACTTCTCTCAAACCCTAACGCAGCTTGACAAACTCCATTTTTTTTTAAACTATCAAAACTTCGCACAACTTCTTCTCCTTTAATGAAAACAATTCTCCAAGTCTTTCTCCTTCTCCTCTCCCTTCCTCTTTCCTTGCTCTGATACCAATTGTATGATCGAGCAAGAGAGAGGAGAGCACAACGCTGAAGCAAAAATGACTACATTGATAATCAATTCGGTGTACAAACTCTCGGGGCTCAATAGCCTATTTATATTGTTCACAAACTTGACGATCACTCAAAGTACCTTCCTAACAAAGATCAAACTCTAAACAAAGACACTTTCCTAACAATAAGCAAACTTTAAAATAGAACTCTTCTAGAACCAAGTAAACTTCAAACTCAAGTCAATCCTAAACAAAAACACCTTCTAGAAACTTCAATGCTTGATGGTCAAGCAACAGTGTACGACATATAGTATGTGTGCATATAATCTTCACATCACTTTTGTTATGTGCATATAATCTTCACGTCACTTTGGTTCTGAACCCTAATATCTGGTTCAAGTCATAGTCCTAGTATAACTTCGACTCATGTGAGTAAGTCTCAGTTAACTATTTCCAACACCCTTGCTTCTCTTAGTCTCAGACATATTATCCTTAATTATATATATATATATCTTAGCATCCAACAACTATACGATAGAACAATATAGAAACGTCCAGAAAACCTTTTGATATGATTAAAGTCTGGAGGAGAAGTGAATCCAATATACCACCAAGTAAAAAAATAAAACGGTGGTACTGCATCACAAATTTAAATAGGCAGACGAGAGGAATAATCACAGAGCTGATCATCCCTGAATCTGAAACGCGTCGTATCAATTTCTTCACCGAGAGCAACTCGGTCTAACTCATCAATAACATAATCCCATGGAGTACGAGCCGTGTATCTCTTTGAGTTTTCTCCCATAGCTTTCAGAGACGCAAAAGTATTTACATGAGCTATCGCTTCCACCGTTTCTAAATAATCATCTGGTGCTTTGTTGGAAATCATCTTGAAAAATGTGGTTTTCGTGTCATAACTGTATAGCAGGGATCGAGCATACAAGAATATGATCTCTCCGCTCTTTGCAAGTAAAATCGGCTGAAACTCCTTCCTTTCACCAGAACCTACTTTGGCTTTGTAATCTATGTCACACACCATCCGCCAGCTCTCTTTTGAGTCGCTGCTTTTCATCAAGGACCAGACTTCCATTCGTAATTTATCTATATAAAAACACAAATGCCTTCCAAGTGCTACGAGTCCACATCTATATTTAACGTTACGGTTTTGCAGGCAAGGAGGGACAGATGATAGCAACCGAAACTCCTCATTAGCCAAGTCAAAGGCCACAACTTTCTTTTCAGAAATCCAATAAATGGCATCATTTGCGTAGGTTCCCATACCCTTCCTCGTAGAATTCAGCCGGTAAGGAACTTCACCTATCGCTCTCCACCCACAACCACTGCCAAGTGTGTATACTTCGACATTTCCTACCCTACGGTACTCATTGGTTGACCTAACATACCCAATTCCACATGCCATATGATAAGAGAAGTCAACCTCCCCGTCGACTATACGATCAGGATCAACACCTTCTTTGTTTACAACTAGTTCAGGAAGAAAAACATATTCCCTGGTAAGGGGATTACAAATATAGATGGGATCTAGAACTAAATTGTGAAGCTGTAATGTACAAACCAGACCATTGCAGGAGCCAACTAAGTGATCAGATAAAGGTTCACTACGCATAGGAGCATGATAGATCCTTTTCAGATTTTGACTGTAAATTTACTTCTCACTAATGCTAATCCTATCACTTACTTATCCTCTATGGAAAAGTAAAGTTATGGGGTCGTGGAGATCGTCCACACCGACTCGACAAGCAAACAACAGACATGATTATCATTGCCGTCGTCCCCACCATGGAGATGGTTAAGCTGGCGACTGAGGTGCATATCAGTAAAGTTACTTCCCCTAATGAGAGTTTCCCAATTTTCACAAACTAATTTGCACTCTAAAACAGATTCGTCTGGAACCCGAGAAACGATATCTAGTACGATATCCGAGGGAAGAGACTCCATAGATGATCCTTGTACTACTAAAAACATAAATCAAAAACCAAAAAGTCCTAGACCTTGTCTTCATATATATAGGATTTGATAATTCCTAAAGCAATACTGCGACTAAGAAAAGAAAATCATCTAAACTAGGAAAAAAAACTGAACTAGAAAAGGAAATCAACTTGTTTATCAGTCAATATCATCAGAACGGAATCCCTATTCTAATAACAACATTTGGATTTTGACATTTAAAGGAAAT